>RJWM01014566.1:0-49940 GCA_004363535.1 Dasyprocta punctata | reverse complement strand
AAAATTAGTTACAAGAAAGAATGTTATGGCACTGATTAGAAATAGGCACTTAAGCCGGGCGTGGTGCCACACGCCTTTAATCCCAGCACTCGGGAGGCTGAGATAGGAGGAGCATTGTGAGTTCGAGGCCGGCTTGGGCTAAAACGCAAGCGTAAGGCCGGCCTGAGCTACACAGTGCAACACTGCCTCAAAAAACCAGGGCTGGGAGTTTGGCTCAGTGACTTAAGCACCTGTCTGTCAAGGTGCAAGGTTGTGAGTTCAATCCCTGGTGCCGCAAAAAAAAAAAAAAAAAAAGGCACTTAAGTTCTCCCTCTATAAAATTTTATTTGTCACTCCTGAGATTACAAAAACCAAAACTCTCAAATCTAATCTACAATTAGCCTTAATTTATGTATTTTGGAAATGCTTAAAAGACATTTATTTATATCTGGATATCTCATTCAACTTCTCATGACAGAACTAAACAACCTTTGCCTTTCTCAGATTTCTATTACCAGGCAATCATTATTCTAGGATCTTAGCTTTCAAATGAATATTTATCAGTTATGTTCAAAATAAACAGATTAAATCACTGATAAATCTTATCTTTTCACTCTCTCCATTCTCAATCCTAATGTCTAGAACAGGATCATTAGAAATAATGATCTTCATAGTTTGAGTCCTCTTCAGATTGTAAAAAATCTTAGAAACACTGATCCCCTAACCTGAATTCTCATGACTTCCTTTTCTTTCTGTCTGCACATTTGCCTCATCCTAAACATTCCTACGGAGAAAGTCCCCAACACTGAGTTAAGTGTTCACCTCTTGAACTATATCAGGTCCTCTTTCCAGCTCCTCACCCCCACACTCAGTCTACCCTTAGCCCCAAACTCTGAATTCCCACACACTGTCCAATTGCATACCATATTCTCACCCTTGGGACACCTCACCTTTCTGGCCCTACCTTGACCCTGTGCTCAATAGCTTTCTTGGGAAGATACACCTTAGCCTGAGAGAGTCCGCTCCACAAGAATCTGCTCATCGCTCTCACCCACAGCCTACTTCACTATTCTGTGTCCTAGACTACTTGTTATTATCTTTACCTTTTTCTGGTTGCTTATCACTTTTTAATAGGTACATTTTACCTTTTCTACTGTGTGTGTGTGTATGTGTGTGTGTAAACATATAAATCATAGCACCTTATGCAGCATGCACAAGAACCTAAACAATTCTTTTTTCATATAATCCAATCTACACCTCCAATCCTGACCTTTCACTCATCTGTTTAATCTCATATTGTTCCTTGCCTGGAAGAACAAAGGTGTTAAAAGAGAGTTTAACAAAGCAGGCCTGTCTGGCAAGCACAAGGTCCTGAGATCGATTACTGGTACCAAAAAGAAAAAAGGCCCCCTGATTCTAAGTGAAGCAGCAGCGCAAATAATAGCAAAGAGTTATATACAAGTCAATCTATTTAATGTTGAACTTAAATGAATTTAATATGGAAATAAATGGAAAAGAGATTACAGGAAAAGAATCTCTTCTTTTGGACACTGAGAACACACAGGAAAAAAGTTTTAAAGCAGAAAAAGGAATAGAACTTGGAAAATGTGCATCTTTGGGTACATAAAATAAGAAACAATCAAAGTATATTCACAGGGCAGCTAACTGAATGAGGGCATCACCATTTAATTGAATATTCTAACAATGCAGTAAGAAGTAGACTTCTCATTTCTTTATGAAAGACCCTGGGGCACACTAAACATACCTTCAACTACGTAGCAGCTATGGAGCAGGCCACAAGTTGTCTATAAAGGGCAGGCAATAGAACCTCATATTCACTTACTTAAATCTCTCAAAAAGCTTAATAATAGCATTTGTCTACTAAGGAAAGGAGATGTTGGGCAAATGGGGATGAAGAGGCTTCTACCCTTTCCCAAGTTGCATAGACTGTAAGAATGTGGTAACAAAGGAGGTTGGGCAGACAACTGTCTGTTAAGTGCAGGCACAAGGCACAATCACCAGTGGCCTATTATAAAGTTCAAAGCCTGGGGAGGAACTAATGCTTCCAGAGTGAAAGTGCATATACGTCTTTACCCAAATTGAGGTTTTCTGGTGGAAAGGAACAAACTACGCAGGTATCATTCCTGAAACATTTGTGGGCCCCTCCTTTTGTAATACACCCTAAGCTAGCACAAACTAAACAAGCAACAGGCCTGCTACAGACCAGATGGAGTAGAGTAGAAGGGGTTCTGCCATGCATCTTCATCCAGGTGGGTGCTCAACTCATGGGAAAGACCATCCAGCTGCCACCAGCCTAAGATCATACAGGAAAACATGGATATTCACCTGAGACCCTACAGTATTTATGGATTCAAGACAAGCCCTGCCACAAACTCAGAAAAAAACATAATGAATATAGAAAAATCTGCTTTTATATGTAGGCTTCTGTCTTGCATTATGACGCAGTCATTACCAGAATTGCCACTGAAAGACTTCTTGAGAAATGTATGGTAATTCAGAAACTCAAATCAGTCCGTAAAATTTGCTGCAACTGAAAGAAACCAAGTGAACACTGAATATATTCCAAATTAGAATTTTATTTGTGAATTAAAGAGAAAGCTGAGGGCCACCAATTACTAAGTAAACAACAGAGTAGATTAAACCAATGCAAGAAATTAGTCCCTCATTCAAGTGTAAGTTTTATATACCTTATATGTACAAAAAAATTTTGCATCAAAGGTGCAAGATCAGAAACATTGCTTTAAAAAACAGCCAGGGTCCTTCTGTCTTGCTTTTGATCCATTTCCAGCCAATTTGACAGTAATGGCTTCTCAGGTGAACTTCAACTGAGACCTACCAGGAGATTCAAGCTACAGAATCTGAGGCAAGGATGAAGGAGGCACTGATAGAAACACCTGGTGCACAGTAACCATTGGCTTGACATCCAAGAGGGCAAAGGTCATACAACAGTTTGGAAGAGGCCAAGGTCAGTTTCAAGTCTACAAAGGATGTATAAAATGCACCAAGAACTAAACGTTTAGCCGGAAGTGGTGGCACATGCCTTTAATTCCAGCACTCAGGAGGCTGAGATAGGAGGAGCATTGTGAGTTCGAGGCCAGCTTGGACTACAACAAGAGCGCAAGGCCGGCCTGAACTACATTGTGCGAACCTGCCTCAAAAAACTAGGGCCAGAAGTTTGGCTCAGTGGTTTAAGCACCTGCCTGGTAGGTGTGAGGCTATGAGTTCAATCCCCTGTGCCACAGGAAAAAAAAAAAAAAATTATTTGATGTCGTAATGAAGAATAATACTTTTATAAGAATAGTAACAACAGAGAATGTCTTCCCTTTCTCCACTATTTCTTTTGAAATGATGATCCACGTGTATTCAAAACATAGAACTTTAAACGAGTACAGCAGACTTGGAACATCAACCGCCTTCCTTCATATCCCCCAAATACCTTGCAGACCTTGCTGGTGGGATTTTCTTTACTCATTACGTGTGTGTGTGTGTGTGTGATAGAGACAGAGACACAGAGAGAGGGAGGCATGGAGAGAAGGACAGATAGTGAGACAGACAGAGAGACAGAAACAGAGAACAGGAATACAACCTAGATACCACACTCTTTGGACTACTATGTAAGTTTAATGGTTCCTATGCAAGTTGTAGTGCCAAGCATGTTTCTGCTTTTCTACAGAGCAAACTCAAGAGAAAGAGTGTTTTTAAACAGCACTGAGCATGTGGAGCACACCTATAATCTTAGCACTCAGGAAGCTGACAGAGAAAGATTCCTGTGAGTTCAAGGCCAGCCTTCACTACATAGCACGACCCTGAATCAAAATAAAATAAAATAAAATAATAAAAATTGTTGTCTATTATGGTTACAAACACACATTATGGAATGCAGCCATTCAATAGCCTTCCTTCCCCAACATCAATGCCAGGGGCTAGAGCAAGAAAACAGGAAACCAAGGGATCAGAGTCTGAATTCTTTTTTTTAATTGGGAAGACCCAATTAAAAAAAAATCTTTAATTTCTATGCCTTTTAATTCCCTCAGAGAAGCTTTTGCCTCATGAACTTACCTCACAGTTCTGTGGAACTTTGATAAACTACCTCATATATCACTGGGTAGAGACAGGGACATCTAGGCTGGCCATGGGGGCGGGCAGGATCTCATAAGTACAGGTTTGTTCTATACACGCTGACTGCTATACCTTGTATATGTTTTGAGTGTGTCCCCCAAGGGTTCATGTGCTAGAAAGTTAGTCCTTGGCATGGTGATGTTGAGAAGTGGTGAATCATTTAAGATATGGGGCCCAGTAGAAGGTGATTAGGTTCTGGGAATGCTGCCCTCAGAAGGAATTAATGCTGGTGCCATGGAGTGAATTTTCATGAGAATGGACTATTATAAAAGAAACACACTAGACTCTCCCCTCTATTTCTCCCTCTCATATGTGCTTCTGCCATAATGTGAAGCAGACAGGGTTCTCTCCCCAGAACTAGCACCACACTGGACTACCAGACTCCAAAACTATGAATTAATTAAACCTATTTTTTAATAAAATATTCAGCCTTGGGTATAAGAAAACAGAAGTAAAAAAGAACACAGGTAAAGAGATGGAAGAGACCTGAATTGTTCTTGCAATATTCTATTTCTCAGCCTATTTAGACACATGAGTGTTGATTATCTTTGTGTGCCTGCTTCATTTCATATTTAAAAAAACAGAATATACATTCTAAAAGTAATAGAAATCTGTCATGGTTGGCATTTAGAGATATGTGATCAAGAAGCAATGGGAGAAAATACTGAAGATGGAGGCAGGCCCAAGCACTTTGTTCCAGGGAGACATGATCTATGTAGCCTTGGAGCCCACAGGCCACAGAGGATAATTCAGCAATCCTGACACCCACTAGTAATTGCAATAGCATTCAGGTTAGGAGCTTTGGACTCTGCTGCACATCCCAGTCACTGTGGGTCTTTCAAAGTGATGCACCCATATCACGCAGAGTCAATCTGATGGAAGAACCTCTTAGCATTACACCGTGGGCCATTTCAGGGATAGCCCTGCTGGCTTCCACCACACTGGCCTCAAACGAATGTGTATTCATACACACACACACACACACACACACACACACACACACACACATATTCTTGGCAATACACATTGCTGCTGCAGTGCCCCCTTCCACATGTCAGGCTCCAGTACCTATGCTCATGTTTCTACTCTAATAGACTGTTCTGGGATCACTCCAGCTACTGGAGGACATACCTCTGGTAGTCAACGTTTCAAATGATGTGCCACATGGAGAGTCCCTGTGCAGTTTAGGAGTGTATGTGGTGTCCCTGATGATGAAGGGTCCCTGTGTTCCTGTCTTTCACCATGAAAGGTCTGATTTCTCAGACTACATGATGTCAAAATAAAACCTGGCCCACCGAGCATGGTGGTGCACAGCTGTAATCCCAGCACTCAGGGAAGCTGAGGCCAAAGGATCATTGCAAATTCAAGACCATCCTGGGCTACCAAGTGACCTCAAGGCCACCCTGAACTGCATAAGTAAGAACCTGCCTCAAAAAGACAAAAACAAAACAAAACAAAGCAAAACAAACAAACAAACAAAAAAAAAACTGGCTCTCGAACTTGTGTTCCTGCCCTCACAGGTCCTACATTCCTGATGTCTCCTATTCGATTGGCTTCAGCTAGTTCTACCAGTTACATTCCTGCTTCTTAGTATGACTCTCTATCTCAGCAACTCTCAAACCACAGAATCACCTACAGAGTTTTTTAAAACAAGGATGGCTTGGCCCCAACCCTAGTTATATTTGAAATCTGCGGTAGGCCCAAGAATTTGTATTTCTAACAGATTTCTAGGTGTTACTGCTGATTGTTAGAAAACCACCCTTGGAGAATCATTGTTCTACCTAGTACTCACACTTGAACATTTAGTTTTGGATCCTGTCCACCTCCCCCAGTCAAATCAAGACCATGCATGTAGCTTCTCCTGGGACAGGGTCCCCACCCAGGCCCCTCATGAGAGGCACAGAATGGCACAGATCCACAAACCAGCATCCCTGTATGCTCCTCTAGTCTCCTCCTAACTAATGGTCAGATAATCAGCATACGCTAAACTAAATTCTTAATAAAAATCAGTAATTATTGTCATAACAAATTCATATAGTGTTTTACCCTTTACAAAGCACTTTCATACTCCTATTGCCTCACTTAAATATCACAAGTCCAAAAGGAGATATTACTATTCCTACTTTAAAGATAACAAGCTGAAGTCAGAAGTTATGGACTTACCTGAGATCACAGCATTTCTCAAGTGTTTTGGCTATCTTTTCTTGTGTCACTGTGATAATGTAATCCATTTACCACTTGCAAATTTTTGTTTTTTGGTACCGAGGATCGAACTCACAAACTTGTGCTTGCTAGGCAGGCGCCTGAGCTGCTGAGCTAAATCCCTGACCCCACTTGCAAATTTTTTATACTTTCCTCAGCATTACTCATCACTATTTCAACACTAAAAGGTACAATAGCATTTAAGAAAGGTGCAAAACAATATGTGAAAATTCAGTACACATGCTCAATAAACGCTGATTAAATCATTCTTATTCTGCTATGAACACCAACAGCACCAAAGTGATGTTTGTGGCTCAGCAATTTCAAGAACAAAGCTGAACACACCACAAAATACCTTAAAATACTGGATGGAAAGTGGCAACCAGCCGCGAGTTCGGCTCAGTGGCTTAAGTGCCTGCCCTGGCAGGTGTGAGTTCAATCCCTGGTGCCACAAATAAAAAAAAAAAAAAAAAAGAAAGTGGCAACCAATGGGTATTTTGCCCCACAAGAGTTTTTCATTTTTGGTCTTTTTCTTTCATTTGAACTAGCTGCCAGCATGTACAAATTAGAAGGTCTTACATACAGATCTAGATGACTAGCTCTCTTGAACTTGAAGGAATCTGGCAATGCTGGAATCACATGACCCTAGCTGACTGGAGCTGACCCTGTGCTGAATCAGGACAACCTCCCCAAGCCTCCTGGTCTGTACCATCTCCCTAGGTCTATAGGCATTCACAGAACTCCTGTTCTGGATCTTGTACTTACGTAGCTAAAATGGATGAATAATAAACAGGATAAGCATAATAAATTTCCCCAGGCCTACCAAATTATAACTTAAGAGTGACTGTTTGGCTGCTTAGGGACTACTGAGAAATAACAGACAAATCACTAGCCACACAGTAAAGAAACCAAGCGTGCCCGATTCTTGCTGCCTCTCTTCTGGACAGTCAGTGATAAACTGTTCTATTCTTTTAAATGTTTTATATACATGCACTTTGTTTTTTTTTGTTTGTTTGTTTGTTTGTTTTTGCAGCACCGGGGATTGAACTCACGACCTCACGCCTGCCAGACAGGCGCTTAAGCCACTGAGCCAAACTCCCAGCCCTAGTTTTTTGAGGCAGGGTTGCATTATGTAGCTCAGCCCAGTCTTGTGCTCACGTTGTAGCCCAAGCCAGCCTCGAACACACAATACTCCTCCTACCTCAGTCTCCCAAGTGCTGGGATTAAAAGCATGCGCCACCATGCCCAGCTCTATACACGCACTTTTAAAAGTTTAATATATACGTATGTACATACAGATACAGTAAGTATGGAAGCTGCTCCTCATACTTATTGCTACTACTGAGGATCTGAGTGTTGCAGGAAGAAGAGGCAGAGGTGGAGGTGGCGGTAGAGCCTGAGGCAGCAGCTAGTGGCACATTCTGAAATGAAAACCATCATTCATGATATATTCTTCAAACACAAAAAAATGCACACAATGGATAGAAATAATGACTATATTTTTCTCAGAGATGGGATACTCTCTACACAAAATTACAGACAAATTACAAACTCTATAGAGTACCACACTGAGTGACTAAAAATCTCATGTCAGTCTATCTGCAGGAGTAAAATTTACTTTCTAAGACAGAAAAAAAAGGTAAAAAGAAATCAAACCAATTCATCCCTACCCATAGCCTTGAAAAAAAAGTGAGACATAAAACAAGTATACTGTAATCATCTGCTCTTCTTTCCTATTTGCCCTTTAGAGATAGCCAAAAAGAAAAGCTATCACTGGTCCTTCGCAGCCAAAAAGAAAGGCCATCACTGGTGCACACCTAGAATCTGGGGCGCCCAAGCAAGCACAGGATTTGAATCGAGGTACGTTCCAAAAAGGAGACACTGGGCTGGGGATTTAGCTCAGTGGCCTAAACGCCCGCCTGGCAGGTACGAGGTTGTGAGTTCAATCCCCAGTACCAAAAAAATAAAAAATAAAGAATGCAAAAAGGAGACAATGCAAAGTCTGAAACTAAGACTTTCATCCCAACACAGTGGTAACAGAGATGATACAATTTTATCATGGAGTGTACCCAAATGAATAATACAAAATAGAACTATCTTAAAAATTTGTAAAAGTAAAAAAGTCTGAAATTTTTGCTTATTCCCATCATCAGATGTCTCTAAAATCGCAGTCACTCTAGAGTTAGTGTCTTAACATGAAAATAAATTTTACAAAAATGCTCACTCCAATTTCCTCCAGCTAGAGACTACAAGAAATTTACTGCAAATATGTATTATTTTAATAATGAAGAGAAAACTCAAAAAGATATTATGTATGCATGTATCTTAGACACTAAATTCCTAAATGTAAGTATCTATTGGCAGACCTAAAGCCCACCCCATTAAAAAAAAAAAAAAAAAAAACTACATTTTATGAAAAGTAGAATCTTAAATTTTCCATTATACTAATATAAGGGCTAGGTAATGCTCTTGAACTAAGAAGCAAATTCTAAATAGACAATCTAAACCAAGGCCATGCCAGTGTCAGAGAGAATTAAAGGGAGGAAGACTATGGCTTTATCATTTTCTCTTAACACTGTTATGGGAAAATCATAGCCTTAAAATAAGAGACACCGCCTGCCTCCTAATATCTCAGGAAAATAAGCAAACTCTGGGGTGGGTAAACATAAATCTATCTCGTCTAACAGAAGGTTATTCGATAATTTCTCAATATTTATTCCTTAAATTTTAAAGAAAAAATAGCCTGCCAGTCAATTTATTTAACAGACTTAGTAAATAAAGATGCTAACTCTCACCTGTTAAGTAAAACTTCCTGAAAGAATACAAATCAAATATATGACACACATAGAAACCTGCTGACACTGGAGAACATAGTACTTAACTATCAAATACCACTTACTGACTTTCATAAGACTTTAAAGCACTACATGCTCAATGTACATAAAATCTTTCTTTCCTCCTTAACTTTTTTTCAGAATTCCACATCCTAGACTTCAAATTTCTGCATCATAATTGAAAAACAAAAGCACACAGTATTTAGGAACATGAGCATGAAGTTCGATGTGCTTTCCCTTTTTTAAAGTCCAGTTCAATTAAAACAAAAAACTAAAAATTATATACGGAAGAAAATAAATGCTTTCTCCACCATACCAGAGAAACAGAAAAGTTGGAACCCATGACTAGAATGATAGAAATAAAAATAGAAGAAATGAAAGAAGTCAAATTTAGCAAGTTTCCTTCTTCTGTTGGCCACACGTAAATCCTTCCACTCAGTGTTCCCCCAGACAGACAACTGTAGAACTTGGGGGACTCTCAAGTAATCGTAAGTTTTACACACTGAGCAGAGCAGAGCTCTGAGAGTCTCCTACGCAGGTCAGATAAACACAGCAAGTTCTGACATGTATGTCAGGAGAGGGTGTTGGGACATGAGAATGTGGAGGAATGATTTTCTCTCCCTCAGATCCAAATACCAAAGTGTGCTAAGACCCAGAAATTTGGATGCAAGACTTTAAGTAAAAGATAAAAGAGAACCAAGCCAGCACAGAAAGCTCCCTTATAAGCGTACCTGATAAATTCATTCTCGTTCCTTTATTCCTTAATTTCCTACGTATTTAAGAAAATATTTTACATAAGTGCTCAACTTAAAACTGACTAGTAAAACACAGGAGGATTCCTCTTTTCTTATAACCTGAGGCTGTCCTCACTCTGCCCCGTACTAGCAACATAATACTTAGCAAAATTTTTATTTGCCACATAGCCATGTTATCCCATGTGCAAAATAAAGACAGTAATATTCATTTCAAAAGGATCGCTGTAGAAACTGAATTAGAAAATATGTGTAAAACAGATTCTGCAGCATTCCACACACATTAGATAGATGCCCACAAAACAGCAGCTGTTAATACTGTATAAATTTAAAAAACCAAAGTTCAGTATCCAGAATTTTCTAGCACTTTATGTTCATATTGGTCTTACTTTAGGTAACAACTGCAAAGCACCCTCCCTGACACTGCCCACTGCAAATGTGCTATCTGTTCAATGATGTTTTCCATTAAAACTTCTTCTGGAAATATAAGTCATACAAATCATAGCCATTAGTCAACCCAACGGGACACATAAGCTTTGTTAATAAGCAGTCTACTTAAAGTTTAATTATAATATAAAAGTCTAGTAATAGGCTTTCAAAAGACCAGGCCATGTGATCATGCAGATTTATTACACATTTATTTCAACTATTTTTCCTAATAGATGCAGAATCTTTTGTGCACCTAATTTTTCTCATGGTTGAATATTTTGATGGCATTAGGAGACGTGTAGCTGAGTATTCTTAGCTATGACATGAAAGCTTTAGCATGGCTGACCACTCTAAGAAACCCTTCACTGAGAAATTATGCTCCTATGACAGCAACACTGATTCCTTAACTTAATTGTTTCACCCTTGTTTCAAGAGTAAAACTGCTTGGTAAAAGAAGAGAAATAAATTTAAAGTTACATATAAATCAAAAAATATAACATCAATTTTATTTTCATGAGAACCAAAAAAAAAAAAACCCCAGTTATATCAAGCTATGCTTTAATCACAGATATCAGTACTTAACTCATATTAATTCATGAGTATACTAATAGCCTTTGCTACCTGTTTTTTTAAAAAAATCCCTGCTACGGCCCATTTACATGTCTTGCCTCTGCTACACTCTCATTAGTTTACTCACTCATTCATGATGATCCCAGCCCTCAAGAAACTTGAATTGGTTGGAGAGAGAGGTAAGTAAGGCTATGATTATCAGAAGTTACGACAAGAGAGACTATGGAAGCAGGAAGGTTGCTATTATGATGTAATCTCCAAATTCACCTTTGTTATTTGTACATGTGTATGGGAACAGGGTTTAATTTGACATAAATACACAATACAAAATAATTATGTCAGGGTAATTAGCATTTCCATCTCCTTAAACATGTATTATATCTTTGTGTTGGGAATCTCTGAATTCCTCTTTTCTTTACCATCTTTTCACTAATTGCGACAGATTCACTTGAAGAGAGAGGTAAAGGAAGTAGTAAACCCCTTCTAGCATTTAACATACAATGGTTTTCTGAAAAAGTCTTATGTGTCCAATATAAATTAAAATATTTAATATTCTTCAGAGGTCCCTGGAAGAGTGGCAAATTATTTTTGTCAATGAAAGATTTAACAGAAAAATAAAGTTTCTTCCATTCAAACATAACTGGATTTGACTTTAAGAATCCTTGTACACTGTCTCCCTAGTGTAAGAAACTGAAAGAGTAAATAAGATACAAGATCTTCAACAAATATTGTGAAAGGGTAAGTAACTGCTCAAAGAGGAATAAATAACTCAGGGAAAAGGAGAAAAGAAGGAAGAGAAAAGAAAAAAGATATAAATTTGTATATATACACTTAGATTACTAAGATGATTGTACTAATTCTATTAGTTTTTGGAACAAAACAGTTAACATTTGTAGGATTAGATCAATTTTGCATGTCTGTATCTGGTAATTCCAGTAACACTTTGAAGATAACTAGGCAAAACAACAAAATTTGTTATGTTCCTACCACCTTGTTTTGAAAGTTTACATTGTTACTGTTTGGGTTCTTTGTTATTGTTATTTATTTGTCTCTTTTGTTCCTTGTTTTTCTTATACTTTGTCTTGTTTTGTTTTCCCCTTTAATACAAAAAGGTTACATGTATAGGCTTACATAGGCCTAGAACTTCTCCTAAAGGGTTTATAAGAACTGATTTTATTATGTGTGATGGTATAAACAACTACATTGAAGAAAATAAGACATCATGGTAGCCATTGCTGATTTCCTGTCATCTTGTTTTGAAGTCCAATAATGCTTTTTATTCTTTGTTTTGACTGGTTTTAGTCTGTTTTCTATTATTGGATTTCAATACATGTGAAGGCACGGACAGCTATTTTGAAGAGAACAAGAGACATTATGGTAGCCATTGTTGATTTCCTATTGTCTGGTTTTGAAGGCCCGTAAGTCACTCATTCTTTTGTTTTGATTGGTTTTATACTATTTTGTTTTGTAATTAATTTATTGTGTGTGAAGGCATGGACAACTATTTCGAAGAAAACAAGAGACATGGTAGCCACTGTTGATTTCCTGTTGTCTTGTTTTGAAATTCTGTGTTATTTGCATTGTTTTACTCTGATTTGCTTTTTCTGTTTCGTTGCTTTATTCTCTTTAAAATAAAATTTAAAAAAAGAATCCTTGTATACAATACAGTACAATGGAATACTACTCTGCCATAAAGAATAAATGAGTCATTTACAGGAAAATGGATGCACTATGAGACCATAATGTTAAATGAAATAAATGAGTTATACAAGCTTAACTATCACATGGTTTCTCTAACATAAGAAACTCAAAATATAATTACAGAACAAAATAAAAGATAGATAATAGGAAAAAGAGAGATCTTCTGCAATAGGGAAGGGAACCAAGAGATAGAGGAAGTGGAAGGAAAGGAAATGAAAAAAAAGAACTAAAATGTGTTATGTACAGGTACCAATGTCCCACAAGGAACATAATCATCATGTACTGTAAACATGTACTAATAAAAACATAAAAACTGAAAATAAAATGAAAAACTAGAATTAAAAAATTAAAAAATAATAATAATTAAAATAAATAAATAAAAACTGAAAAAAGAAACAAAAAGAATCCCAGTAAAAAAAAATCCCCCAAAGCCAGGCGTGGTGGTGCACAATTGTAATCCCAGCAATTGAGAGGCTGAGGCAGAAGCAACATGGCAGGTTCAAAGCCAGCATGGAATACACAGTGAGTTCAAGGCCAACCTGAACTATGCAGCAAAATCTGTCTCAAAAAAACAAATGAAAAGGGCTGGGCACAGTGGCACACACCTTTAATCCCAGCACTCAGGAGGCTGAGGTAGGAGGAGCTTTGTGGGTTTGAGGCCGGCTTGGGGTACAATGTGCACAAGGCCGGCCTGAGCTACATAGTGCAATCCTGTCTCAAAACACTAGGGCCATGAGTTTGGCTCAGTGGCTTAAGTGCCTGCCTAGCAGGTGCGAGGTTGTGAGTTTGATCCCCGGTGCCACAAAAAAAAAAAAAAAAAAAAAAAAAAAATCCCAAAGATGTGGTTATATTATAGATTTTCAATAATGATTAAACACTCCATATATTTCTGTAACAGCACATATTTTAGATTTATTTGCTTCACTTATTGATCTTTTGTGACATAAATTAGGTTTCCAGCCACGTGTGGTGGCACACGCCTTTAATCCCAGCACTGGGGAGGCTGAGGTAGAAGAAGGGTTGTGAGTTCAAGGCCGGCTTGGGCTACAATGTGAGCACAAGGCCAGCCTGAACTTCATAGTGCGAACCTGCCTCAAAAAAATAGGGCTGGGAGTTTGGCTCAGTGATTTAAGTGCCTGCCTGGCAGGCTCAAGGCTATGAGTTCAATCCCCGGTGCCACAAATAAATACGTACAATTGCCAGGTGTAGTGGCACATGCCTGTAATCTCAGCACTTGGTAGGCTGAGGCAGGAAGATCATTGCAAACTCGAGACCAGCTTGGGCTACAAAGTGAACTCAAGGCCAGCCTTAACTGCACAGCGAGACCCTGTCTCAACACACACACACACACACAAAAAAAAAATTATAAATACGTACAATTTCCAGGCAAACTTCTAAATGCCTAGTGTGTGGTACAATTAGCTTTAATCCTTAGCTTTCTGGGTACTAATTGCATTCTTAATGCATACAGTCCTTGTATTTCTGTGGCTGAAAAACACAGATGGTAGATGAAAAAAAAAAAAAAAAGAAAAGAAACTGTGAAAGACTCATTCATTCCAATAAATGAAGAAATAATTAAAACACCTAAAATGGACATATCTTCATAGGCATATAGTCCTTATCAAATATTGGATTTTACTTGCTTTTAGCACACTTTCTCCAATTTTTAAGTTCACCTATATGACTGTGAAGATACTTTCTGAAAAGAGAAAAGAAACAAGGAAAAAGATTATATGTATATATGTATACATATATGTGTATATATATATAATATAGATAACTACACTATTAAACTATTAGTTCATCAAAAAGAACAGTTTGTGTTTTCATGGATTGATTGTTTATTTTTTTCATGCCTAAATCTTGTATTCTGAACTACTTTGTCTTTTCTTTTTGGGCGGGGGGCTGGGGTAACCAAGAATCGAACTCACAACCTCACACTTTCGAAACAGGCACTATACCACTGAGCAAAATCCCCCGTCTTGGACAACTACTTTGAAGGTAACAATATGGAATATATTAACTAGTGTTAATTTTCTATTAATTTGTTTTAAAATTCTGTATCATTTTTATCCTTTTTCTTTAAAAAAAAACAAAAAATAAAAATTTGTTTTAAAATAAAAACAAAAATAAATAAAGTAAAAGGTAAAAGTGTAAGATAATACACAGCACAATCAATATGGTCAATGGCAGATTTTAATCTGGCATAGTTAAGAAAGCTGTTATTTTACCAATTCAAGCATGGTAAGTCAGTACTACTACCTAAGAACATGTACTACTTGTGTGTGAAGCTTAAAAAAAAAAAAAGAAAAAATATGTAATACTGAAAAACAAGGGTATTAACAAACTTGTTTTAAAAAAACTAACTCCCCAGACCCTCCTAACATACAAAGACAAAAGGAACATTCCTCCATCAGTCAGAATCTACCCTGAAACTTTTTTGAATGAACTTAACCCTGGTTGGCAGCAAGTCAGCAATCTTCGTCACAGAGTGACTTAACAGAACACTGTGTTCCTGGCACAAGCAAATACACACACACACACACACACACACACACACAAAGTTTTTAAATCCACACTAAAGTAAATCTCAGTATATATTTTAAATAGATTTTTTTAAATGATACAAAAAAGAGATCTAAGTATAATAAGAAATTTAGGAATGTAGTACATATTTATTTCAGATAACTTTTATATTTTCACTCAAATTCAGGTTGCTTGTAGTGAGCAAGCACTTTAATCCCCTCCCAGGCACATTAAATCCACATGCTGTTTCCCTTCATGTGCTGTCACTCCTCCAACTCTTCACCTGGAAAATTCCAAAGCACCCTAAACTAAGGTGTTAGGGAGGGACAGCAAGAAAAGCCAGAAACAATGTGTTGACTCACTTCCATGAAAAGCCCTAGAAAAAATATGGGTCACAGTTCAACTTGACATGCAATGCAGTTCCAACAGGTAAGAGGTAATAAAGGTATGTCATTTTCATAATAGTTAAGTCAGTCACAAAGTTAAGACGCAAATGAGAAGACAAGGAGAACACAATTTGGCATAGATAAGTTTACAGGGTGTCTACATACTTCAGAAAAGATACTCATATTTTGTTAGTTTTCCCTCCCTAATTTTGTCCTACTCCAAGTTCCAGGTCTCAAAAAATGCCATCTTTATTGTAACACAGGGTAATGTATTCTCTAACCCTTAGCAAAAGTAGTTCATCATCTCCTACTCTGGGAAAACATACAAGAGTCCTAGCGCTTCTCTTAGAGGGAACAAGATTCAAACCACAAACATTTAACAGTCCACACTGGCAGAAGTCACTATGGAAATGACAGAGTTTAGGTCACTATGGAAATGACAGAGTTTAGGGTTTTCTTTCACCCTTAAAGCCTATAGTTCTCAGCCTTAATTCTTCCCATTTTTACTAATTAGAAGTTAAAAAAGAAATCAGATCTTTCATCCTATAGCAATACATATCCACTGTCTAGGCCAATATAAATTAACATACAAAGTCTTTAACTCTGCTATTGATATTTGTGTGACCTAGATTCTAGACAAGGTAAGAAGATACTCTTTTTTTGTCTTTTTTTTTTTGGTCTTTTTTTTTTTTTTGGTACTGGGAATTGAACACAGGACCTCACGTTTTCCAGGCAGGCACTGTGCCACTAAGCTAAATCCCCAGCATCAAATTATTTTTTAAAAGAGTAAAATGTTTAAACACCTTGACTGCACAGGAAATACTACAAAGAATCAACAATTGGGATCTCATCTTACTAAAAGCAATTGCATAACAAAAGAAATCATAAACAGAGTAAAAAGACAACCCACAGTGTGGGAAAAAAAATCTTAGCCAGTGGTTACTCAGACAAAAGACTAACATCTAGAACATATAAAGAACTGAAAAAAATCAGACTCCTCAAATTTCAAGACCCAATCCAAAAATGGGCATCTGAAAAGAATAGATACTTCTCAGGTAAAATACAAATGGCAAAAAAATACATGAAAAAATGTTCAACATCACTGATGGTCCGAGAGATGCAAATTAAAACAATGCTGAGATGCCACCTCAATCCAGAAAGAATGGGTATTATCAACAAATCAACCAATAACAAGTGCTTGTGGAGCTGTGGGGAAAAAGGAACCCTTCTACACTGTTGGTGGGATTGTAGGCTGGTGCAACCACTGTGGAAATCAGTATGGAGATTCCTCAAGAAACTAGGACTAGAGGCTCCATATAACCTGGTTATTCCCCTTCTTAGTATCTTCCCAAAAGAATAAAAAGCATCATATCACAGCAATATATGTGCATCCATGTTTATAGCAGCACAATTTGTAATAGCTAAATCTTGGAAACAAGCCAAATGTCCATCAACTGGCAAACAGAAAAAAAAAAAATGTGGGTTTTTTCAATACAATGGAGCACTACTCAGCCGTATAGGATAAACTTGAAACATTCATAGCTAAATGCATGCACCTTGAGATCATACTCTTAAGTGAAATAAATCAGACACATATGTGTAAATAATGTATTGTCTCTCTGGTGTGAAAAAGTGAAAGTGTAAATAAGAAACAAAATGTATAGTAGATATTGCAAAATAATAATTGTTTAAAGGGAAAGAAGAATTCAGTAATGAAAGAAAAGAAAAAAAATGAGAAAAAAGGATAAAATGGAAACAAAGCTTTGTAAAAAAGGTGGGGAAGAGGGGTTGAAGAGAGAACATGGGAATGGGAAAAAACAAAGGAACTAAGATATATCATGTACAGGTACAAATTCCCAACAATGAATGTGATCCTCATGCATATCTAAATTGAACCAATAAACAATTACAAAAAAGAGTAAAACATTTAAAGAATTTTTGGAATTATATTTTAAAAGCTATTCTTTCAACATTATCACATAATTTCATTCAACTTACATTCAGAAGATTAGTTTTAAATAAAGGCAAGCAAGGGCCAGGGATTTAGCACAGTGGTGTAAGCGCCTGCTAACAAGCGCAAGGTGGTAAGTTCAATCACCGATACCAAAAAAAAAAAAAAAAAAAGACAAAAGAAGACCAGCAACAAATTTAATTCTTAAATAAAGACTAGCAGAAGATATCAAAGAAAAAGAATATGTTAACCAAAACTTTAAGGTTTCTTTTTTTAAAAGCAGTTTTCTCTTTCCAAATAGGATTTTTTTTCAGGTTCAAGTTTTGAGGTCAGCTGAGTAAAAATCTAAATTTATAACTGTCTATTTTTGCATTACCACAAGGAGTGTAAGAGAGTTCCAATTACTGTCCATTCTCACAGCACTCAGTGTCATCCAGGTTTTTGGTGTTTTGTTTAGCCATTATTCCAACAGGTATGCAATAGCAAGTTTTTTTTGTTTTTTTTTTTTTTTTTTTTGCGGCACCAGGGATTGAACTCACAACCTCGCGCCTGCCAGGGCAGGTGCTTAAGGCACTGAACCAAACTCCTGGCCCTGGTTTTTTGAGGCAGGGTCGCACTGTGTAGCTCAGGCCGGCCTTGCGCTCGCGTTGTAGCCTAAGCCGGCCTCAAACTCACAACGCTCCGCCTACCTCAGCCTCCCGAGTGCTGGGATTAAAGGCGTGCGCCAATAGCAAGTATTTTTAAAAATCAGAAAACCACGTATATGAATTCAAATTCCTGACTTCTTATAGAGAATCAGAACTTTTGACAATACTGGGCCAGCATTTCTGTAAAACAAGTAGCCAGAACTATTGCTACCTTTATGTGAGCATTTTGCCACAACCCATACCACGTTCAATTGTATATAATCAGTCTGGTTCACATATTCAAATTAACTACCCAATTTATACAACCACTTGAGTTTGAAACCTATATAGTATAAGTAATGGTAACCTCATAAGATTATACCCAGCTCTATCCTCTAAAACTTAAATTTATTCTTCAGGTCCCTTTACAATATTGTCCCAAGTTACCTTCATAGTGTCATCTGCTATCTTTTTGTTTTGGGGGTCTTTTTGTTTTGTCTTTTGGGAACGGGTCTTGCTTTGTAATTCAGGCTGGCATCAAACTCATTACGTAGCCCACGAGGGCCTCAAACTCAGTGATTCTCCTGCCTTAGCCTACTGAGTGCTGGGAATACAGTCATGTGCCACCATGCTCAGCTTTATCTCTTATCATTTTATCCACTCTAGAGTCCTGTAAAAATTAAACACACCTCTCTCAATTTAGCTCTTTACCACATTTTCAGCTGTATGAAATCTCACTCAGCCTTCAAAACCCAATCCAGTTTCCTTTCTGAATTCATCTAGCACTTTTCACATTGTTTTTAAAAACCTGAAATCTCAAACAAAACAAAAATCAATATATCATGCAAAAATTGTTTCTTCAATTACAGTATTGCTTTCAAATTTAAACTTTTAGTTAAACTGGTCATTTTCAACCATAATATGATGAGGGCTGTGATTCAACAGTTGTGTAGTCATAAAAAGCTGGATATGGTGGCACATACCTGTAATCCCAGCACTCTGGAGGCTGAGGCAGGAGGATTACTGTGAGTTCAAGGCCAGCCTGAACTGCATAGTGAAACTCTGTCTTGAAAAGACCCTCCCCCAAAAAATTTGAGTAGCTGTAAAATATGGCCATTAATAATAATATACCTAGGTTTACATTTGCCCCCTTACTTTAAAAATTAGATCAGATTCATATCGTTTTTACTCACATTCCAACAAGTTCTGAGTAAGAAAAGGAGGCATATTATTAGTACCAGAAATGCACATAATTCTGAGAGTATCTCACATAAATTATATTAAATGTCATCTTTTATATGCATCAGGTGCAAGGGGTTATCTACCAACTGTAGATGGAGATTATAAAAACAGCAAGTAGATTGCTAGTTTAAAAAACAAACACATAAACTGGTAGAGAAAGGTTAAATACATAAGAACATTTTCTTCTGCACCTCTTCACAACAGTTCTATAGGTAGCCTTGGATTGACCCAGTTCTCCTCTTTATTATTGCCCCATTCAGTTATTCTTGAGAATAAAGGTAGCATTTGTTGGGAGTACAACATCCTGAGATAGAGCACAACTGATCAGAACAACCCAGGCTCTATTCCAGTCCCACTCATAAATAGAATTCCTTCAACACATTAGCCCAAGGAATGCTGTGACTGCCCATGGAACTCTGCGACTGCTAGGTGCATAAACTCAGAGTAGAGGATCCCTCAGCTTCTGTTTAAGTGGGACATGTGCAGCTGAGACTCCATATACCGTGGGAAGCTTTCTTGAAACTTGGAGGACTGGCTCACAATGAATCCTAGTATTTTGTTGCCCCTGGTACTTATCTGTAAGGAATACACCTACCTCATGTAACTTGTTGTATACGTATATTCTACCTCACTAGACTCAGACAAGTTGGTAACCACTGCACAGTGAACCTGCTTCACACCCTTCACTTCATTATTAACTGATTCAATGAACATTTGGGGAGTACACCACATATCAACCTCTATGCTAGGGACTTGAAATGAGAAATCAAAAGTTTAGACTGAAGTTTTATTTGAGGGTTGTGGGGTATCAGAGATTAAACCCCTAGTCTCACACATGGTAGACAAGTGCTCTATCAATGAGCTACATCCCCAGCCCCAAAGCTTAGACTGAAGAAGAGACTCAAAAGTCTCCTCTTGAATAGAAAAAGGTCCAACTCCACCAAATAGTAGACAGACAATTTTCGATTGCCTATTTTGTTTCTTAATTTAAATGCCATCTTTAGGTTATCATATTCAAAATACATTTAAGGAAAAAATAGCTCAGTAAAGGAACTTTATAGTCTCAAATACTAGGATTTGTATTAAGTAACTTAAAAGAAAAACAAAGAGAAAAATCAATTTGAACAAAATGCTACACTCTCCAAAACTTTCTTTAGTGAAGTTAACACGGAGGGCCCAGGGTTTAGCTCAGCAGCACAAGCACCTGCCTGGCAAGTACAAGGTCATGAGTTCAATCCCTAGTACCCCCACCAAAAGTTAACGAGGACAATATAGCATCCACTTAAGCAAACATAATACAGAAATAGTTGACTAGTATAATAGGACAGCTATACAATGAGCTTGGAGAATGTGCATCTTAATGATTTGCAATCCAGAAAAGTTCTAGATATAACTGGGTGATCTGCTTGACACATTACCTACTGTTACAGTTTATACACTGTGTCAACTTGAGAAGCCTAGAAGCTTTATTAAGTAACTCAGCAGCTCTACATCCTGGGGTGTAGAGCACAAGCAGTTACCTGTTCATTGTGTCAATTTGAGAAGGTCAGAAATTTAACTGAGAGACTCAGCAGGGAGCCAGGGATCTTACTTTGTAAATATCCTCATCCTGTGCAAAGGGAGGCAAGGATATTTGTGAATGCTACACCACCCTGGGGGGGGGGGGTGTCCTGTGTATAATATAAGGGAGAAAAAGAGGCTTGCTCTTGCCCCTTTTACTCTGGTTGCTTTTGCTTGGCTGCTGCCTTGAAGTGTTGCCCCAGTGCCATGCCACCCTGCCTTGGAGCCAGCTGATTATGGACTAAAACCTCCAAAAACTGTAAGATAAATAAACCTTTCCTTCCCTAATTTGGGTGTCAGGTGTTTTGTCTCAGCAACAAGGGAGAAGTAACCAAGACACCTAAGTAACAAAAACACACACACACACACAACAACAACAACAGCAACAAATAATCTATGTATTCTAAAATGTCTGTTCATAACATGACCAGTCTGGTTTTAAGAGCATGCTGGGAAAATGTTCACAATTGCTACATCAGTACAGTGTAGTTTAAAAGCAGAAACAAAAGGTAGCCAAAGGAGCTATTTGCACTAAAGTAGAATTTTTAGCATCAAACTGTATAAGAAAAGGAGTTTACAATGTATACTAAAAGCTATGATTAAAAATATAGAATTAGAAATAATTTCAAAGCATAATAGAGGACAAGAGCCAGGCATGGTGGCACACGCCTTTAATCCAGCACTCAGGAGGATGAGGTGGGTGGAGCACTGTGAGTTCAAGGCTGGCTTGGGCTACAATGTGAACAAGGCTGGCCTGAACTACCCAGTACGACCCTGCCCCCAAAAACATAGGACCAGGAGTTTGGCTCAGTGGCTTAAGCCCCTGCCTGGCTGGCACGAGGTTGTGAGTTCGATCCCCAATACCAAAAAAAAAAAAAAAAAGAGAGGATAAACAGAAAGTTGGAGGAACAAAAGTCATCTGTGTCCCCATGACAACTAGATAACATAGGACAGAAATGCTGCTGAAAGGAGAACTATGTAAAAGTGTTGGGCTGGTAGTAGGCTGGCTCTGCCCTTTACCTCTCTTTGTTTGGAAAGCCCTCCATTACCAGTCATGGGTCCCTAGGCTTTCACTTGTCTAAGAGTCAGATAATCCTATGTGAAAACAGTCATACAGAAGTAACTCCCAAATTAAGCCAAATCACCCACTTTTTGCTAAATTTTAGTTCAAATAATTAGACTTCTGTAACAGTTTCCTTTAACACACAAAATTCCACATAAAATGTTCTCTTTGGGCTCCATAGCAATAGTAATGGAGTGTGAGGAACAGGAAAAAATATGAAACAGATGGCAGATAATACTCTTTGGATAATGACATAGAGCATGCATGACTCTGAGAAACATGTTCTTGCTGTTTTGCTGGCAGGAAAGCAGGCAGGCAAAAAATACAGCCTGTAGGAGTTGCTAATAAGCCAGATAAGACAGTACTGCAGTTTGCTATATGCTGGAACAAGAAGTTATTACAGATATCAATAAAGTTTTAGAATAGGAATTTGAAAAATATAAAGTACTAGTATATAGGCATATTCAGGGACAAAAGTTACCAGTGGCTTTAGAAATTATGCAACTTAAGCAATGGTTATCAATAATTTACAGCTTAGAGCAAGCTAGCAGCAAGCATTTAGCTGGCTCTGTCTCAAAATAAAATTGAACAAGGCTTAGGAAATCAGGTGGTACATGACTATAGTCAGAGCACTCGGGAAGGCTGACAAGTTCAAGCCCTGCCCTGGCAACTTAATTTCGGGAGAACTTGTCTCAAAATAAAATTCCAAGGCCGTACAGAAAACTACAGGTTAATATCCCTTATGAATATAGGTTTTAAAATTCTCAACAAAATATGAGAAAACTAAACCCAGCAGCATACTGGAAGGATATACACCACAATCAAATGAGGTTTATCCCAGCAATCCAAGAATGTCTCAACATATAATAATCTAATGTACTACATCAATAGAATAATGGAGAGAATGGCATGAGCATCTCAATTGCTACAGAAAAAGGGTTTGGTAAAATCCAATGCCTTTTTCTGATTAAAGACACTTGAAAATATAGGAATAGAGAAATTCCTCTACTAAAAATAGTATAAATGCCTAAGACATTAAAAAGCACACTTCTGGATATTTCCAGAGATGACTGGCATTTGTGGCAGCAAAGTGAGACCCAGTACACCTTGAAAGTGGGCAGCAGCATCCAACAGGCTGTGGAATCTGATGGAACAAATGCAAAAGAAGGAATCACTCTGCTCTCTCCCCACACCCGCCACCACTCCGTCCACCAGGAGGTGGGTTTTTTCCCCTACCACATACTCCATGTGCCATCATGCTCTGCCTCACCATGGGCCCAGAAACAACTGAGTGAAGTGACCATGGACTGAAACTGTGAGCCAAATAAATCTTCCTTTAGGTTGGTTTCCTCAGGTATTTTGTCACAGTGGTAGAGAGCTGATTAATGTAACAATAAAATAAAAAAAAATTTTAAGTGCATTCAGAGACCTGGTGACAAACTGAGGTATAGATAGGAAGAGGAAAGCAAACAATTGCACTTTACATTATTATATAAAAGAAACTGTGTGGATATAAGTTCGGTTCTTTCGAGAAAAGATAAAGAAATGGTTAAAAAATAGAATAATAAAGTTGTTTGACCATTATGTTACTATCAACTTTCATTTTACTAAAATCCTTTCTTTTCCTTGGATAACCCTTAAAATAGTGCTGAAGGCCAAGAAAAATAGAACAATCTAGATATCTCAGAGGCATTTTTGGAAGACAGAAACATGAGGTAACATTTCCAAATTAGGATATCAGGGGACCAAAGCCTAGAAAAATCCTCCATTCTTAAGGAAAGAGCACTAGCCTCAGATGCCTCTGTTACAGCTGTTGTAACTACAGCAGCCAGGAAGAGAAAAAAGAACAGATTTTCTGGAGCACCATAAAATTTCTCTATGGCTTTGAAACCCAAAAAGTTAGTTGGATCATAGCCTATTTTAGATAAATTCTTTCCAAAATATTTATAATCTGAAAAACATTTTTATTATAGTCGATGTTTTTTAAATTGCTGGCATTTAAAGAAGGAAGAGCAAACTAACCAAACTACTAAAATAAATCCACAAGAAACAAATCTTAATTTTTCAAATTTCTCTTGTATTCTTAGAATACTTTCTAAGAATTTTTACAATTATTTATACTACTATTGTCTTCTTTATGGCAAAAAGAAAAGTTAATTTCCTTATGTTGTTTTAATTTTAATATATCTCTCAATAAATTCTCTCCAAATCAGTACTTGCTTTTAAACTCAACTACCTATTGTATATTCCCAGGTTAAGACTCTAAAAGAAATTAACTCTTTTCCTTAAAAAAAAACAAGTACTCCATCTTAATTTTCAATTTCTCTATAAAGAGTTCTATTTGGGGGCAGATTGTGACCCCCTCCCAATTCATATGTTGAAATCTAAAGTCCTCAACTATAGCCACCTTTGGAGATAAGGAATTTAAATAGGAAATTAAGTTAAAATGTGACTGTTAGGATAGACGTTAATCCAGCATGACTGACATGCCTAGAAATGAGAAGGATGCCAGGGATACAAAGGCATAGAGAGAGATCTCACAAGTAAACTAAACTTCCTGGTACCAAGATCTTGGGCTTCCAGGTCCCAGGACTGTGAGAAAATAAAATTTCTTTCTTTCTTTTATTGTGGCACCGGCGATCGAACTCACAACCTCATGCCTGTCAGGCAGGCGCTTAAGCTACTGAGCCAAACTCCTGACCCTAGTTTTTTGAAAAAGGATCGCACTATAGTTCAGGTCAGCCTTATGCTCACATTGTAGCCCAAGCCAGCCTTGAATGCACAAGACTCCTCCTACCTCAGCCTCCCAGTGCACCACCACGCCGGGCTGAAAAATTAAAATTTCTATTGTTTAAACCACCCAGCCTTTGGCATTTTGTCATAACAACCCTAGAAAACTAATACAAATACCATTTTCTCTCAGATGTTTCTAACTGAAAGGAGCATCAACTTAAATGATTTTTTCCTCTTCCAAACAACTGGTGAATGGCTACAAACTCTTTAAAAGCAAGTTTCTCATCTGTAAATTTCAGAACCACTAACAAGTACCAAAGGACCCACACAACTAAGAAAGATTATTAAAAAATATAGATGTTAATTGCTCTAGTTTGTGATTAAGAGAAAAAGAAATGAAACTTCATAAAAGGTTTTGATGCTTAAATCAAAATGTAGGCAGAGATCAGCCTGAGCTACAAAGTCAGCCCAAAGCCAGCCTAAACTGTATAGCGAGACTCTGTCTCAAAAAGACAAAAAAAAAAAGCAGGCAAACAGAGATCTAACAATTCCACGGCACAGATGACCATAAATTTATCTTGAGTATGTGAGAAGAACCTGTTTAAATTTGTAGCCATCCAATATACATGCATATAAGGAGAAAGAGCTAGTGCAGAATAACAACATGCATATAAAAAGAAAAGGGAATTGGGGAACAAAAGGAAAGGCTGTCTAGCAAAATGGCTAAGATAACCACATTTAGAGTCATAGATGTGTACAAAGAAGAACTACCTGTGTGACATCAGACAAAACACTGAATATGTATGAATAAATTTTAAAACGTAATTTTAGAATCACAAAAATTAGAGACAATGCCTATAAAGAGCTTAATTTAATGTTATGTGTTTATATTATGAGACATGGAATAAGGTCTGTAGGGACAAATGTATTTATTTCTGCTAATGCTACCAGAGCACAAAGCTAGTTTACAACTTCTTAGCATTGTAAACGTAGTAGCATTAACTAAGATCAATAAACTAAAATTCAAGAAAATAATTTAACACAAACGAAAGTTATAGTATTATTTCCCACATATATTTATATATTATTTTCAAATGATGCTGGGGATTTAGCTCAGTGGTACAAGCGCCTGCCTGGCAAGCACGAGGCCATGAGTTCGATCCCCAGTAGCAAAAAAATCAAATCATGTAGTAAGGCCCCAGAAACTAGAAATATAGCATTAGGTACTATAGGCAGGTCTCCATAGATTCTGTAATCATACAGTCTTTAAAGACTCTCTGAAAAGGTAACAGATTTATTCAGTATCTTAGTTACCTTCCTCATTGCTGAGACACAATACCCAACACCCACAACTTCAAAGAGGAGAGGTTTATTTTGGTTCATGATTCAGTCCATGGTCAGCCAGCTCTAAAGGTCAAGTTGAACAATAGAAGGGCATGGCAGAGGAAAAAGTACAGACCTCATGGTGACCAGGAAGTAGAGTCAAAAGAGGAGCCAGGGGAAGATAAAACAGATCATACCTACAGTGAGCCACCTCTTCCAACCAGACCCTACCACTTAACAGCAAATTGGTTATAATGCCCCATAATCCAATCACCTTCCAAACACATGAGGCTTTGCCACCATTTTGGATCTAAACCATTATGACTGGCTTCTGAATCTATTTTAAACCCAGAAATGTCCACCTACAAACAAAAAAGAAGTTGAATATTCTGTGTATTCCATGCCACTGTTGGGGCACAGTTATAATGTAGAAACACATTCATGAGACGGTAAACTTATAGATATTTCATGATCAATTAGAAGCCTCTGACCATGCTGCTGTTGTGCTGTTTCTGTTAAATTCAGTTGACCCTGACAGTGTCCACAGCTTAGCTACAGATAAGCACTAAGTCAGAGTAACTGTCTATACCTTAAGGCACCTTGGGTTGATTCATGCTCATTCAGTAAAGGCCCTCTCTCTGGAACATTTCTATGCTACGGTAATGCCATTTCTGTATTATGTTAACACCCTTAACTGTGCTCCTTCAGTAATGGCCCTCTCTCCAGAACACTTCTATATTATGGTAATGCCTTTAACTTGTTCTCATTCTGTAAAAGCCCCCTCCCCTGGTTCCTGGAGTGTTTCTATCATTTCAAGACTAGTCTGTCTGTCAATATATGATTCAATGTATGTAACCAATCATGTAACATTTGGTCACTTGCTTTGTACCTCCCTCTTCTAATTCTATATAGACTAAACTCCTTCCTGATTCAGGGTGGTTACTTGGGAGGAATTACCCCTGCAACAGTCTACTGGCATGAAATCCAACAATCCACTGGTGTAAATACTAAATGCTGCTTTCTTATCTCCCCAGTGCAGAGTCTTCCTTTTGATTTGGTTTGGCTTGGCTTGGGAAATTTCCCACAACATCACAACTCATCAATTTTCACAGAAACTCTGTGATGAATGTATTATTAAATTCATTTAACAGACAAGCCAACTGAGCCTTAAGAAAGCTAAATATCTTGCCTAAAGCCCAGCACTAGGTGATGGCAGAGTAGAGATTTGAATATAGGATGGGACACACAACACCAATGCCAAGGACCTTTCTTTGTCTCCCAATGAGTAAACACCAGAGCACTGAAGTCAAAATTGTCAGCACACTTTCTGATACCAAACACACTGTTTAAAACAAGTAAAAAGCCGGGCGTGGTGGCACACGCCTTTAATCCCACCACTCGGGAGGCTGAGGTAGGAGGAACGTTGTGAGTTCGAGGCCGGCTTGGGCTACAACGGGAGCACAAGGCTGGCCTGAGCTACATAGTGCGACTCTGCCTCAAAAAACCAGGGCTGGGAGTTTGGCTCAATGGCTTAAGCGTCTGCCCCAGCAAGCGCGAGGTTGTGAGTTCAATCCCCAGTACTGCAAAAAAAATAAATAAATAAAAATAAAACAAGTAAAAAACCCACATAAAAGCAAAAAAGTCACACCGTATACCTATAGTGGCAATTCTAGATTCTGAGACAAAAGATATCTATAAGACTGCCTACATAGAAAAGTAAACAGCTTACATGCTTCCTGAGATTTTTAAAATTTTTTTCCACATTTTATACAAATTTAAAACAAACCTCCTAAAGACAGTAGAGTAAGCAAATTTGTCTTAAATTTACTACTGTCTAGCTGGGCATGGTGGCACGTCTGTAATCCCAGCACTCGGGAAGCTGAGGTAGGAGAATGGCTGACAGTTTGAGGCCAGCCCGAAATACATAGTGAGTTCAAAACCAATCTGAACTACACACAGCAAGACCTGCCTCAAAAAAACAAAACAAAAAAACAAATTTTTTTATAGTAAAAAAAATAATGTACTACATCTAGAAAGGAAAAGGGAAAAGAAGCAGAAGAGGAGAATATTCTTGCATGTTTTTTAATACCCAAAACATTTTTTAAAATTTCTGTTTATCAACAGACTATTAAGAAGCCAGGCGTGGTGGTTCACACCTTTAATCCCAGCACTCGGGAGGCTGAGGTAGTGCGATCCTGTCTCAAAAGAATAGGGCCGGGAGTTTGGCTCAGTGACTTCAGCACCTGCTTGGCAGGCACAAGGTTGTGAGTTTGATCCCCAGTACCAACAAAAAAAACAAAACACAGACTAGTAAGAATAGAAAAACTAGCAGCTACATCTGAACAAGACTTATACTAAAACTGTATAAAGAACTATCTAGAAAGAAAGGAAGAACAAGAAAAGGGAGCAGAAGAGAAGGCTATTTTTCTGTGGTTTTTAATACCCAAAGCATTTTATTAAAAAATGTTTCGCTTATCAACAGATCATTAAGAATGAAAAAACAGCTACACCAAACTATATAAATAACCTCTACAACCATACAATAAAAATACAATCAATTGGAAAGGAATTAAAACATAATTCACAAATCATAGTATATTAATGAGTAGGCGAAAACATCAACATTATCACTAGGTAAATACAAAATAATAAAATACCTCTATACACCGACCACATTAAAGACTAATAAATATCACATGTAGAACAATTAAAACATAAAGTTAAGTTTTTATAGCAATTTGGCTATATAAAGGAAAAAAATCTTTAGGAGGATCATAAGCTCAACTTAGCAAGATCCTGTCTCAAAACAAAAAATAGAAAAGGTTGTGCCTTGAAAATATACTTCTCAGTGAAGTAAGTAAGTCACACCTATGTAACCATCACATTGTTGCACTTGTGTGACGAACTGAAAAAAAATCTATCTATGTATATAAAAAATTATTTATGATAGTTAAAAAGAATTCTGAAGCCGGGCATGGTGGTGCATGCCTTTAATTTCAGCATTAGGGAGGGTGAGGTAGGGGAGCATTGTGAGTTCAAGGCCAGCTTGGGCTACAATGTGAGTGCAAGGCCAGCCTGAACTACATAGTGCAACCCTGCCTCAAAAACTAGGGCCAGGAGTTTGGCTCAGCAGCTTACGCGCTTGCCTGACAGACATGAGGTTGTGAGTTTGATCCCCGGTGCCACAAAAAAAAAAAAAAGAATTTTGAGTGAAAAGTAATTTTCACAGGGTCATTTTCAGATTTCATTTTTAATGCAAAATGTTTTTTTTAAAATAATAGAGCAATCATAACAAAAAAAAGATAGTCATATAGCTGGTTTCTCTTGATTCATTGAGGGGAAAGTTTTGTGCTAACAATTTTCTGGACCATGTTTCATGTCTATATCTTATACCCTAAACAACTGCTGTGAATATAACAATATACAATGTGTTGATTATTGTTACTCTCCTATTGGCTTGTTGTAAAATTGTTTTATTTTAATTTCTTACTTTTCTTCTGTTTAAAATAATAAAAAATAAATAAATAAATAAATAGAAAAGGCTAGGGATGTGGCCCAGAGGTAAAGCATCCTGTTACCCAGTACCAAAATAAATAAATAAATAAATACAATTATTTTAAAAGGGGCATTGGGAATGTAGTATAATACTAGAACAGAAGCCCTGGGTTCCATCTCCAATATGGTCAAATACATACATCTGACATACATACATACATACATACATACATACGATCTCTGGTATACAGCATATAGAAAGGTCTTGCTTTCTACTCCATGTGTCAATATCTATGTAAAATACTTAATCAATTTGCATTCCATATAATCATTAATAGAACTGATCTAGTTTCACAGTTTTGGTATTTATTTTCTTTTCATCCTATCTCTTCTATATTCCTCTGTTCCTGCCTTTATACCTTCTTTTGGATTACCTGAATATGTTTTAGAATCTAATTTCATTCTTCCCTTATTTTTTAATAATAATTCCTTCATTTTTTCCTTCATTTTCAATGTTTGTTATAGAGATTATAATATACACCTTTAGTTGTTTATAGTAGACTTAGCACTAATTCTACCACCTCACATAGTGAAAAACCTAATAAAAGAACCAAAATAAGAGCCTAGTAAGCACATAATTCCATCTGTCTAGCCACATTCTTTATGCTACAGTTGCCACATTATATCTATGTATGCCATAAATGCCATAATATAATGTTTTATTTTAGACCATCGAATTTATGTATTTTTCTAATTGAGAAGAAAAGATTTACACATTTATCAACTGCTGTTATTTATTCCTAAAGATCTAAGTTTGCATATGGTATCACTTTCCTTTAGCTTAAGTAATTTCCTTAAACATCTGACATAGTGCAGATCCGCGCCAATGAGATCTCTTAATTTTTGTTTACCTGAAAATGACTTTATTTTGCCTTCATTTTTGACAGGCATTTTCTTAGTGAAAAAATAAGTCGTCATATTTGGTTATAGAATTTTGAAGTAACTTCTATTTACCAGCACTTTAAAGGTGTTAATAGCCTGCTGGACTGCATTATTTTTGATAAGTACTCAGTTATCATTTGTTACTATTGTATTTCTCAGAGTACTTTCAAGATTTTTTCTTTATCATTTTAAATAGTGTAGAGAGCGGTAAAGCTTCACAGCTGCCGCCCCGCCTCTCTCACCTGTGGGCATCCGGTGCGTCAGCCTACATTTCCCATGATCCTCTCCAGCTTAACCCGGAAATGACACTTCCCGCAGGATGACAGCTTCCGCCCCCTCTTCTATAAGTGCCTTAGACACTTTTCAATAAACTAGACTTGATTGGAACCCTTCATCTTGTCTCTGTTTCTCTCTCCTCCTGTCCCTGTTTCATTCCCATTCCCCCTCCAGGTACTACCCTGCGGATTGTGGCTTGCGGGCAAGCCACAAAATAGCTTCATTATGATGTGCCTAAGTATTACTTTATTGTATTTAACTGGTTTGAAGTTTATTGAATTTTCAGCACTCGGGAGGCTGAGATAGGAGGAACGTTGTGAGTTCGACACCGGCTTGGGCTACAACGTGAGCGCAAGGCCCTCCTGAGCTACATAGTGTGACCCTGCCTCGAAAAACTAGGGCTGGGAGTTTGACTCAGTGGCTTAAGCGCCTGTCTGGCAGGCGTGAGGCTATGAGTTCAATCCCTGGTGCTGCAAAAAAAAATAAATAAATGAAGTTTACTGAATTTCTTGAATATATAAATTAATTTAGAGAATTTTCCAGCCCATTATTACTCCAAAATTTTTGTCACAACTCCTATTGTCTTCTACTTTAAGGAATCTAATAACATGGATTATATCTTTTGGGATTATCCTACCAGTTGCTGAACTACCTTCATTTTTTGAAGTCTCTTTTTTCAGTTGTTAAGATTGACTAATTTCTTCCAGACTATCAAAATGACTGATTCTTCCATCTCTTTCCAAACTTCTATAACGCCATCAAATCAATCTTTTATTTCAAGAATTTTCATTTTATCCTTTTATCTAATTTCTCTTTCTCAGCTTAAATTTCTGAACTGTTTGATCATAATATAAATATTTTTTATTTATGTCCTTTGACAGTCACAACAGCTTCTAATTCTAACATGGCAGTCATGTCAGGGCCTGTCTCAATTGACAAATGGATCGCATTTTTCTGTTTTTATATGTGTATGTATGTAAAAATGTGGATTGCATCCTGGTCACTACAAATGATATAGTTTCAGAAACTTTGGATTCAATTATGTTATCCTGAAGAATACTTACTTTTACTTAATAACAGTTAACTTGGATATATAGACTCTCCAAAATCTTTCTGCTGGTAGTGGGCAAGAAATAACATCTCTTTAGTCCTTTTAACCTAGGATTTTTTTTTTTTAGATGATACTATATGTAGTCCAGACTGGCCTTGAACATACTATGCAGCCCTCAAACTAGCAATCCTCCTGCTTCAGCTTCCCAAGTGCTGGGATTACAAGTATGTACCACCATCCCCAGCTTAACATAAAATTTCCATGCAGAATTTAGGGAACCCTCTTTCGTACAATTCTACATTCTCTAACTTGCCTCCTGCTACAGTTATCCCAAAATCTGCACTGTGATTTTTATCCAAGCTTCAGTTACTCCACACAACACTGACTAGCTCCTACTTTCAGGCAAATATAAACAAAAAATTTAAAACTATCTTTGTGCCAATCCATCTACCAAATGTCATAATCTTTCAGTTTCTGCCTGCTTTCTGTCCTCCCACTATGCCATTATATAAGCATATTTATGTTTTTGTACAAAATCTGTCATTGCTATTTGCAGAAAAAGTAATCAGACACATGCCACTCTGTCCTCACAGAAAGCAGAACTCCTAAGGATTATTTTTGATATTAGAAAACTTGAGAACTATGAGAGTCACAACCATAGTGACTTACATCATTATTTTTAGCATTTTAAAAATTTTATTTTTATTATTATAGGGTAATAACAATATTTCCTACAGTGGTTCTTTTTCTATTCTAGTCCATCTTATATCAGAAAAGAGAAATATTTGGGAAATTAAAAAAGGAAGAAAAAGAGGAGAATGAAGCAAAGTGGCATGACAGGATGATAATGAAAGAGAAGAAAGATTTCAATTATTAAAAACAAACTGATGAAGTCCTTGTTCTGGTATCTCAAGCTAAATTACAGCCAGCAACAAGAGAGATGTTGAACAGATAAAACAGAATTTCTGGCACTGATGCTACAGGGATACTGGCATATATAATTATTCAATTTTTCGTAAGGCCAAAAAATACTTTAACGTTACCAAATCATAAACATGTAGCACATGTTAAAACAAAATACAGATCCATCAAAAATTATATATTGATGTATGACTAAAAGTCATGACTAAAACCTGCATACTCTTTTATTTTTTTTCTTTTTTGAGGCAGGGTTTCACTATGCAGTGGTCTTGAACTCATTATGTAGCCCAGGCTGGCCTCAAACTCCCAGTGATCCTCCTGTCTCATCCTCCCAAATACTGGGATTACAGGCATGAACCACCCAGTCAGACTTCCTTTTACAAGCACTAAATTTTGCATTTCTATAAACAGAATTATACAGGGAAGAAGGTTTCTAAAACATATGGAACAGGGCTTATGATCTTGATAATTAAACTGCTGCAAATGTATAAGATATTTGCAACCAAAGGATTTTGAAAACATGATGGAGTCAGGACCAGTAGAAATCTGTCTCCTCACCTAGAAAACAATGACCCGGCAGAATCTATCATATTTAACTATTATGAAACTCTAGAATCCACTGAAGGCTTGCAACTTCCAGGGAAGATTTGGACAGTAAATTGCAGTCCAAGTTAATTTTGGTCAAGTTCACAGTAGCACCTACAGCCGGTTGTGCACACATTCCAAGCAGCAGCTTGCACATAGTTTATGGTAACCAGGTCATACAAAAAGGACCTTTTCCTCTCAATATTAGGGATGTGTAAAGGTGAACTTGAGAAGGCAGAAGAATCAGTGAACTGAAAGACAGAACAGTGGAAAATAATTTAATCTGAGGAAAAGAAAGACAAAAAAAATGAAAACAAACAGATAAGGAACCTATGGGATATCATCAAATGAACTAAAATAGGAGTATCAGAAGAAACTAAGAAGGGCAGGGATATAGCTCAGCAGCACAGTGTCTACTTGGCAAGCATGAGGTTGTGAGTTCAACTCCTGATACAAAAAGAAGAAGAAGAAAGAAGAAGAAAGAAGAAGAAAGAAGAAGGAAGAAGAAGAAGAAGAAGAAGAAGAAGAAGAAGAAGAAGAAGAAGAAGAAGAAGAAGAAGAAGAAACTAAGAGAAAAGAACAGAAAGAATTGAAGAAGAAATAGCTGGAAACTTCCCAAACTAATGAAAGATGTAAATAAAATCATCCAAGAAAGTAGGGAGTGGTGGTATATGCCTAAATCTCAGTTACTCAAGAAGTTGAAGGAGGAAGATCACAAGTTTTAGGCCATCCTGAGCAATACAGCTCTGTCCTACCAAAAAAAGAGAGAGAGAGAGATCCAAGAAGCCCAACAAATTCTACGCAAGATAAAAATGAAAGAGGCTATACATGAAGGCACAATCCTACCATCTCAGAACACTGGGAGGCTGAGACAGGAGGGCTACAAGTTCGAGCCTAGCCTGTGCAATTTAGCAAGACCCTGTCTCGAAATTAAAAATTTAAAAGGGCTGGGATATAGCTCAGTGTGAAGGCCTTGGGTTCAATCCAAGTACTGCCAAAAAAATAAAAAAGAAAGAACCATAACACATTACAATGTAACTTTTAAAAGCTGAAGACAATCTTGAAAGCAGCGAGAAGCAACTTCAAATAGATAAGGGATTCTCAATGTGATTATTAGCAAATTCCTCAACAAAAAAAGACTTCAAAAGCCAAAAGACAGTAGGTCAACACATTGAGTCTAAAAGAAAAAAACCATCAACCAAGAATTCTATATAATTGTTCTTCAAAAGTAAGGGAGAGAGCCGGGCGTGGTGGCGCACGCCTTTAATCCCAGCACTCGGGAGGCTGAGGTAGGCGGAGCGTTGTGAGTTCGAGGCCGGCTTGGGCTACAACACGGCGCAAGGCCGACCTGAGCTACATAGTGCGACCCTGCCTCAGAAAACCAGGGCTGGGAGTTTGGCTCAGTGGCTTAAGCGCCTGCCCTGGCAGGCGCAAGGCTGTGAGTTCAATCCCCGGTGCCGCAAAAAAAAAAAAAAAAAAAAAAAAACATGCTTAAGGGTGTTTTACAAGTTGAAATGAAAAAGACACTAGGTAGTAATTATAAGCTAAATGAAGAAATAAAGATCTTAATGAAGACAAATACATGAGCAATTAAAAAGCTAATATTATTAGTTCTTTGTTCTCTACATGACTCAACAGACTAAAACAACTGAAAGATTATTAGTCTAAAAAGTAGTGTTACTAAAGATCCAATCAAAAAATGAGCAATTAAAATGAAAAGACATTTCACAGAAGTACAAATGGTCAATAAACACATGAAGAAGTGCTCAACATCACTGGCCATTAGAGAACTGCAAACTGAAACAATGAAATTCCATCTCACCTCAAAAAGAAATCAAGCAACAACAAATGCCAGAAAGGGTTGAGGAAAAAAGGAACCCTTCTACATGGTTGGTGGGACTGTAAACTAGTATGATCACTGCTGAAAAAAGTATGGAGATTCCTTTAAAAATTAAAACTTGAAATTACATTTGACCCAACCATTCCCACTCTAGATATCTTCCTGAAGAAGTTAAAGACATCATATTACAGAAATACATGCATATCTATGTTTATAGCAGCACAATAAGCAAAAGCTAAATCCACAAAGCAGCCCATATGTCCATCAACAGATCAATGGATAAAGAAAATGTGGTGTTTACACACCATGAAATACTACTCCGCTGTAAAGATGGTCAGACTTGGGTCATCTGTAGAAAAATGCATGGACCTTGAGAGCATATTAAGTCAAATAAACCAGACACACAAGTTTGAATACTGTATTGTTTCTCTTATATAAGAAGCCCAGAGTAAAATTAAAGAACAAAATAAAAGATAAAAAGAAGTAGGAGCCAGGCGTGGTTGGGCATGTTTTTAATCCTAGCACTCCGGAGGCTGAAGTAGGAACATTGTAAGTTTGAGGCTGGCTTGGGCTACAACACGAGCGCAAGGCCAGCCTGAGCTACATAGTGCGACCCTGCCACAAAAAACTAGGGCTGGGAGTTTGGCTCAGTGGCTTAATTGCCTATCTGGCAGGCATGAGGTTGTGAGTTCAATCCCCGGTGCCACAAAAATAAATAAATAAATAAAAAGAAAAAATAAAAAGAAGTAGGGTGGTAGGCATGATGGCATATGCATATCACTCCAGCACTTGGGAGGCTGAGGCAGGAGAATCTCTACAAGCTCAAGACCAGCCTGGTCTATATAATTTAGTTCAAAGCCAGCCTGCACTACCTAGTAAGAGCCTGTCTCAAAAAAAAAAAAAAAAAAAAAAAAAAAGAATTAAGGAGACCCATCACTCTCAGCAGTAAGGGGGCTCAAAAGATGGAGAGAAAGGGGAGGAAAGGAAGGGATTAAAAAAGTACAATTGGTATATTTTATGTACATTTACTAACTCCCACAAGGAATGCAAACATTATGTACTACAAACATGAACAAAAAACTAAAAAAAAGGGGGAGGGCTTCAAAAGATGTGTAGAGGCAGAAGGGGGCAAAGAGAAAAGGGATGAAAAAAGGAATTAGGATGTATTATATACATGCACCAACTTCCCAAAAGGAATACAAACACACTTCACACATGTACTAATGAACTAAAATAAAAAAATAAAAAGTAGTATGTAATGTAATTTTGGTATGTGACTTCCTATTTTGTTTTTTAAATGATTTAAGAGAATGAATTTAAAAGAATCATTAGTTTCTGCTTGTGGTCACATAATGTAAAAAGATGCAATTCTGTAAAATCAATAACCTAAAGAAATGGGGACAAAGTTATAAAAAAGTAGTGTGTGTGTGTGTGTGTGTGCGCGTGTGCGTGTGGTTTTTGTTATTGTTGTATGACACTGAAGTTAACCTGGAATAAATTAAATTAGGATATTAAAACTTTATGATTTAAATGAAATCCCATGGTAACATAAAGAAAATAGCTTTAGTTTTTATGTTTTTATGTTGTTTAATATACTTTTTAAAAAAAAAAGAAAAAGAAAATAGCTATAGACTATAGAGAAAGAGAGAGTGAAGTACACAAACATTTCACAAAAATAATTAACACAAAAAATGACAGAAATGCAGGAAAGGAGGGACAAAATAAACAACAGTGCACACTGAAACAACAAAATGATGGAAGTACTAATAATGACTTTAAATTAAACTATGCAAAAGACAGATTGGCAGATTGAATTAAAAAACAGGATCCAGAGCCAGGGATATAGCTCAGTGGCATAGCATCTGTCTAGCAAATGCGAGGTCCCAAGTTCGATTCCTAGAACCAAAAAAAAAAAAAAGATAAAAAACAAGATCCAAGTAACTGAGTTTATACTACACTCATTCAGATCATACAGACTGAAAGTGAAAGGACAGAAAAAGATATTCCATATAAACTGTAACTACAGGAAAGCAGAAATATCTACACTAATATCAGAAAAAATAGACAAATCTAAAATGGTTATACAAAATAATGAAGGATATACATATTAATATTAAATACAGTAAGAAGATATAAAAATTAAAAGCTTTCATGAAACTAATAAGGGACCATAAAAGTATACAAAACAAAGGGAGAACTAGACAGTTCTACAGTAACAGTAATAGAACCAATATCTAGCAGATAGAATAACCAGACAGATGATAATAGAGGACTTAACACAATAACCCAGCTAGGTCTAACAGACAAATACACAAAAACCAAATACATCTAACACACATAGATACAACATTGCATGCAACAGCATATACATTCTTCTCAAGTGTACATGGAGCTGGGGCCATGGTGGGTGGCACATACCTGCAATCCTACCACTCAGGAGGCTGAGGCAGGAGGGTTGCCACAAGTTCAAGACCAACCTGGGCTACATAGTGAGTTCAAAGCGTGCACTACATAGTGAGACCGAGGCTCAAAAAAAAAAAAAGCCAGGTGTGGTGTCTCACGCCTGTAATCCCAGCACCTGGGAGGCTAAGGCAGGAGGATCATTGCAAGTTCGAGACTAGCCTGGGCTGCAAAGTGAGCTCAAGGCCAGCCAGCACTGCATAGCAAGACCCTGTCTCAAAGTCAAAAAACAAAAACAAAACAAAACAAAAAAAAGTGTCCATGGAACAAGTTCTAACATAGACCACATATTAGACAACAAATTAAATCAGAATGTGTTATAAATGAGCTGAGGATATTGCTCAGCAGCACAGCATCTGCTGGCAAGTGCAAGGTCCTAAGTTCAATTCCCAGTACCAAAAGAAAAAATATGTTATAAAAGTACTATACAACAGTATTGAGCCTTTGAAAAGAAGGAAATTCTGACAACACAGATACACCTTGAGGACACTGTAGTAGGTAAAATAAGCTAGTTGTAAAAACACAACATTGTATGATTTTACTTACAAAAGGCAATCAGAATACTGTGATCAGATTTACAGAGACAGAAAGTAAAATGGTGGTTGCCAGGAGCTGCGGACTGGGAAATGGGGAGTTATTGATGAATAGGTACAGAGTTTCAGTTTCATAAAAAGAGCTCTAGAAATGAATGGTGATGATGGCTGTACAGCATAATGCATTTATTTAATACCACTCACTGAATTATCCAATTAAAAATGATCAAGACAGTTTTATGTGTCACAGACATTTTCTAATTAAAAGTATTAGAGAACAGAATCATAAATATGCTCATTAGAAATACTTTGAAATTTTGTCACGTCACTTTCTAAAGGGTTACGATACTCTATGTGAGAATACAAAATTCTGTTTATTCCTGTTTTGTTAAAACTTTTCGATAACTTCATCTTCTGAGTTATTAAATCAGTTTTCTATACCTACTCGTAAAAATACAAAGAAAACATTTGTTTCAGCATGATGTATCCAAAATTCAAATTTGAAAACCATATTTGCTCTCTGTTTAAAACTGTATGAACTACTTTTGGATCTGTTATCTGTGCCAGCCACCTCCTATTCACCTTCTTACAAAAAAGTTTGAACTTCATTTAGGCTATCTGGTATTTGTCTATTAGCTTATATAGACACAGGGGTCACTACATAAAGTACATAAGAATTACATAACAAAGCTCATCTAAATCCAATTTCTTTCACTTCCTAAAAAATGTAGGTTATAAAAACAACTTCCTGCTGTATCTCTGCTGCCCTCTACAGGAATGGGTTTTTAGAAAACACTGAAAAATAAATTGTGTAAAGATAGACAGCAATATTAAAATTATTGTCAAACTGAACAGTATATAAAGTTACATCAGTAATCAACTACATTTATTAAATGTTCTAAAAGATGATACTGCAGAGAAGTTATGTCATAAAATGCAGAAGGGTAAAGCGAAAGTGTAGACTTTTTAAAGAAAGTGTTCAAAATTGTTCCACTTAAAATAGCCTGTTATATTATATATGAGCTCCATGGCAACCACAAACAAATCCTTGAAATACTCTAAAACTTCCTTTATACAAAATTACTACAAAAAATAAAAAGCAAAGAATACTACTATGGAAAGAGAGAAGAAAAGACCAAAGGATTGACTAAACAACTTGAAAACAATGGACCAAATGTTGGCAGTAAATCCTTAACTTGCACTGTTACCTTGAATTTACTTATTTATTATTTACTTGCTTATTTATTTTTGCACCAGAGATTGTCAACAGGGCCTTAAATTGAGCTGTATCCTCAGTCTTCATTTTTTATTTTGAGGCAAGACCTTTCTAAGTCACTAACTGCCAGGCTGCATTCAAATTTGGGATACTCCTGCCTCAACCACTGAGAGTGCTGGAATTACAGGAATGCATCACATACACAGCCGTTACTTTAAATTCAAATGAATTAAAAATTTCAATCAAAAGACAGATTGGCTAAATAAATTTTTTTTTTTTTTTTTTTGCGGAACCGGGGATTGAACTCACAACCTTGCGCCTGCCAGGGCAGGCGCTTAAGGCGCTGAGCCAAACTCCCGGCCCTGGTTTTTCGAGGCAGGGTCACACTGTGTAGCTCAGGCCGGCCTTGTGCTCGCGTTGTAGCCCAAGCGGGCCTCGAACTCACAACGCTCCTCCTACCTCAGCCTCCCGAGTGCTGGGATTAAAGGCGTGCGCCACCACGCCTGGCTGGCTAAATAAATTTAAGAGAACAAGAAGCCCACCCATTTGCTGCACCAAGAGAAACACTACATCCTTAAGGAGACATACTCAGCCTGAAAGTGAAGAGATGAAAAAGATATTCTAAGCAAATAGAAACCACAAGTAAGCAGAGATAACTCAACTTGTACAAGATTAAATACTCTTTAAGTCAAAAATACAAACAATAGCCGGGCGTGGTGGCACACGCCTTTAATCCCAGCACTCGGGAGGCTGAGGTAGGAGAAGCGTTATGAGTTCGAGGCCAGCTTGGGCTACAACGCGAGCACAAGGCCGGTCTGAGCTACACAGTGCGACCCTGCCTCAAAAAACTAGGGCTGGGAGTTTGGCTCAGCAGCTTAAACGCCTGCCTGGCAGGTGCAAGGTTGTGAGTTCAAACCCTAGTGCCACCAAAAAAAAAAAAAAATACAAAAAATAATTTTAAATACATATGCACTTAACATCAGAGCACCTAAATATATAAAGAAAATATTAACAAATCTACAGGGAGAGAGACTGTAATACAACTAATTACTACATACTGCCAGGCGTGGTGGTGCATGCCTTTAATCCCAGCACTCAGGAGGTTGAAGCAGGAGGATCGTTGTGAGTTCGAGACCAACCTGGGCTGCAAAGTGAGTTCAAGGCCAGCCTGAACTGCATAGTGAGACCCTGTCTCAAAAAACAGGGCCAGGGGTTTAGCTCAATGAGATAAGTTGTGAGTTCAATCCCTGCTACCAAAAAAAAAAAAAAAAAAAAAAAATTAATAGATACTTTAATTCCCCACTTTCAACAGTACACAGATCACCCAAGTAGAAAACTAACAAGGGAACACTGAAATAGAACAATACTTTAGAAAAAATGACATATATGAGGTGTGCTTTAATAATACCATGAATATTTAAATTTTAAAAATTTTTGGAGTAAAAGACACATTGCCATTAATCCCCCTCAATATCTCTCCTTCACTTTGAACACACCTATCCCATTATTCTTGCTACTTTCTAAAGCATTCTGTAAGTTCCCTTTTACATCTTTAGCTGCCCTGTTGTGGCTGCTAGGATGCCCTAAGTTGATTCAAAACACTTACATTTCATGGCTTTTTTTTTTTTTGAGACAGGGTCTCACTATGTAGCCCAGGCTGCCCTCAAACTCATGACTATCCTCCTACCTCAGCCTTCCAAATGCTGGGATTATAGGTATGTGCCACCACCTTGGACTTCATGATCATCTTGACTTTGGGGAAAATGCACAAGTCACAAGGTGCCAGACCTGGTGATAAGGTATACAAGGAAACACCATAATGATTTTATGAGCCTGCCTTTCCATTGATTAACACTTGGCAGGTGTATTCACCAAATTCTTGATCATACCTCATAAAGACACTCCCAAAAGAAGACTTTTACAACTGCTTCACAAAGTGGCAAGAATGATGAGATAACTCTGTCCAAAGAAAGGAGGATAAATGGCAATGTGTCTTTTACTGTAATGGTTTTTTATTTAAATATTCCTCATATATTTGATCCCCTTATACCGAACATTCAATATAAAAACAACAGAAAAACATCCTTCTCAAGTACACACAAAAGATTCTCCAGGAGCGCGCTTTAGTCCACAAAACTTTTAACGAATTTTTAAAAAATTAAAATCATATCTAGTATTTTTTCTGATCACAATGGGATGAAACTACAAGTCAATAATAGGAAGAACCAAAGAAAAGTCACAAATATGTGGCAATTAGAAAGCTAATTCCTGAATAATCAATAGGTCAAAGCAAGTTTTAGGAGGAAATAAAGTATCTTGAAACGAACAAGAATGGAAACAACGCTGGGCGTGGAGGCACACACCTTTAACCCCAGCATTCCGGAGGCTGAGGTAGGAGTAGCATTGTGAGTTTGAGGCTGGCTTGGGCTACAACATGAGCACAAGGCCGACCTGAACTACATGCTGCAACTCCGTCTCAAAAAACTAGGGCCGGGAGTTTGGCTCTATGGCTTAAGCACCAGGTGCGAGGTTGTGAGTTTGATTCCCAGTGCCACAAAAAAAAAAAAAAAAAAAAAAAAGACATATCAAAACATATAGGATGTAGTAAAAAAAGTTCCAAGAGGGGACTTGATAGCAATAAATGCCTATAATGAAAAAAGAAGAAGGCTGGGGATATAGCTTAGCAGTAGAACATCTGCCTAGCATGCACAAAACATGGGTTTAGTACAAAGCACCTTCCCCCAGAAACCAAATAAACCTAACACTATACCCAAGGAACTTGGAGCTTAACTTGAGCATTTCTTAGTTCATTGGGTATACTGTTACCTTGTTTATTTGAGGAAGTAAAAAAAATTAGGGTAGAAATTTTAAAAAAAGAAACTACAAAAATAACAGAAAACCCTGGCACAGTGGTGCATACCTATAAACCTAGCTACTAGGGAAGCAGAGATAGAATATCACTAGTTCAGACCAGTCTGGGCAACTTAATAAGAGACCTTGACTCAAAATTTTTAAAAGGGTGGGGCTGTATCCCTGGGTTCCATCCTCAGTACTGAAAAATAAAAATAAAAATGAAGAAAACATAAAGGGGGAAGGGAGAGGAATTGTCGGTAATCTAAAAATCTGAAACTTTTTCAGGACCGACATGACACAAATGGAAAATTCCATACCTAGTCTCATGCAATGGATTGTAGCCAAATAATACATACACTAAAAATACTACATAAAATTATCTTCATGCTGTAAGTATGATATATATGAAACATAAATCAACTTAATGTTTAGACTTTGGTCCTATCCACAAGATATCTCAGAAAGCTCCTACAAATATTACAGGGGTGAAGGGCCCAACTGGCAAGCATAAGGTCCTGAGTTCAATTCCCAGTACCCACACACATACACATGAAATACAAATCAAAAGTTAAAAAACAGTATAGATCATTGGTCATTAGAGAAATGCAAATTAAAACAACACTGAGATTCCATCTCACTCCAGAAAGAATGGCCAAGATCAAGAAATCAACCAATAACAAATGCTGAAGGGGCTGTGGGGAAAAAGGAACTCTTCTTCACCGTTGGTGGCAGTGTAGGCTGGTACAACCACTGTGGAAATCAGTGTGGAGTTTCCTCAAAAAGCTAGGGTCAGAGGGCCCATTTGACTCAGTTATTCTGCATTTTCCCAGAAGAACTGAAAACACCATACCACAGAGATATATGTGCACCCATCTTTATAGGAATACAATCTGTAATAGCCGAATCTTGGAAACAACCCAAATGCCCATCAACTGAGGAATAGATAAAAAACATATGGTATTTTTATACAATGGAGTACTACTCAGTTACAAAGAAGGATCACATCAAGAATTTTATAGGTAGGGTGGTGCCACACTCCAGGGTGTGTGCTGCCTAGCTGCCTGGGTTCCAGAGATTCCGACCCCCACCCAGTAAGGCAGAGGGTCCAGCAACACACTCCGGGAGTGCTCCCTCACTAGCTGCACAGAGGACTGAGCTCTACCCAGCCCAGCATCTCAGCGCAATCCATCAGGGGAGTGCCCGGCAAGACTTGCAGGACACAGAGGTACTGAGCCCAGCCCAGCCCAGAGTCCCGGAGCTGCTCATTAGGGAACAGCCAGCATAGGTGCAGGGCCTTAGAGAACTTGAGCTCTGCCCATCAGAGCACAAGGCACTATCTCCATTGTTCAGGGGTGTGACCTCCTGGCAGGTCCTAGACATTGCAAACCCTGCCCAACCAGGAGCAAGGCCCTGACAATATATGCCTGGGACTCACCCCGGCTTGCCCTGCGCTCCAGAGGCTCTGAACTCCATGCAGCCAGACTCAAGGTCCTGGTGGTACCACAATCCGGGGTGTGCTCTGTCTAGCCGCCTGCATCCTGGAGATTCCAAACTCCACCTAGCCAGGCTGAAGGTCCAGTGACACACCCCAGGGGTGCATCTCTGCTAGCTGCCTGGGTTGCGGGGGTTCTGAACGCTACACAGCCAGGTTCTACGCCCCGGCAACAAGCTCCAGGGGTGTGACCCTGCCAGCTACAGGGAGGATACAAACTTTGTCCAGCCCAGCATCCCAGAGCAACCCAACAAAGTACATCAGGAGAACATATGGCCAGCCTCACAGACCAAAGAACACAAGGGTCCAGCACCATAATCTGGGCGTATGCTCTGGCTAGCCATGGGGATACTGGAGGATTGAAGGCCTACCTAGCACAGTGTACCAGTGCAATTCATCGGGAGGCTGCCCGCCCAGGCACACAGGTCCCAGAAGAAGATGACAAAATGAAAGACCAAGAAACAGTCTCAATTCCCTAGCCCACTGAGAACAAACCCAAGAGACACTGAAATATAAGACAGTGGGAGTCACACAACTGAATTTGCTGAAATGATAGCAAATGAAGTAAAGAAATAATTCCATGAAGCTATAGAGAAACTCAAATCAGAAATAATCTCTCAGCTAAAAAATGAAATGACAATCATTATGAAAGAAATGCTGTGTGTATCTAAAGAAGATCAAGATAAAAACATAGAAGAACATAAAATGATGGAAACTTTGAACAATATAAGACACAAATAGAATGCATGAAACAGATTCAAAGGGAAATTCAGGAGATGAAAAATTCCATGGAAAGTTGGAAAAACCGCTTGAATGAAGCTGAAGATAGAATCTCAGACCTTGAAGACAACATGGAAGCTTACAATCACGAAAGAAAAGATCTCTTAAAAATAACAAAGATGACTCCTCCCAAGATGGCAGCACTGTAAACAGCAAGATAAACGGCCTCTCTGAAAGATACCGTCCAGATGCTCGAATATAGCAACGTGGGGAGGATAAGAAGGAAGGAGGCAGGTCCTCCGGACCCAAGAAGAATCTAAAGTGAGAATTGAGCCCACAGAAAGAGTGGAAAGAGGCACTTAGACAGGGAGAGCAGTGGCTGGTGGCGCCTCTGCCTGGAGCCGGACCCTCTCTGTGAAAGGTGTTCCTGGAACCTGGGGACGCACGGTCCAAGAGCTGAGACCACAGCAACTGTGAACCTGGAGCCATCAGCCCAGCAAGATGGCGTTGGAGGAGAGTGACAGTGAACAGGGAGCCGACCTGCAGAACTATGAGTGAAGTTCTCACCCTCCCGCATGAGGGAGAGATAGGTGGGGAGATATCTTGGAGTTGGGCTGGGAACTCCTGGCTGGGCACAGACCCGCGGAGGTCACTCAGACTGAGCCCTGTCCCTGCACGCATTCTGGGGGCCACCTTGGAGGGTCCCTGCGGGTGACAGGCTTGGTCTGAAGATGGCAGCTCTGTGTGCGCTCCAGGGGTGTTGCTGAGAGTCCGTGCGTGACCGGTTCACCGGCCCAGGTTCACAGGCCGCTGCCGGTCCCTACACACCAAACCAGCCATTGTGGCACCAAGGCAGGCTAGGGAAAGGCAGTGGATAGCGCTGTAACAGTGCCCCCAGTGGCAACCATTAGATATTCATAGTCGGCCCCAGCTGGAGGAGCCAGTTTCACTTCAGAGAGGTTACGGCCAATGTAGGGAGCACCTGGGTCCCCAGGACCAATTCGCCCAGGGGAACAAAGGAAAATGCCAAGACAAAAAAGCAGGGGGCAGTCTCTGGCCTCTAGTTCAAGCAGAGCAAATCCAGGAGATGCAAATGCAGAGGAGATCGGGAGTCCCACAACTGAAGTTTCTAAGGTGATGGAAATGGAAGTAAAGAAACAACTTCAAGAGGTCATAAGAGATTAGAGCAGAAATGCTGACTCAACTAAAGGAAGAAATGAAAACCATAATAAATGATCTGCTAGGCAACCCTAACAGAGACATAGATGAAAAAATGGAGCATAGGAAAATGAAGGAAACCTGGAATGAACAATACAAAAAAGATTTAGAATACATGAAACAGATTGAAAGAGATTACCAGGAATTCAAAAAATCCAATGAAAGTTGGCAAAACTACCTGAAGGAAACTAAAGATAGACTTTTAAACCTTGAAGACAGGTTTACAGCTAATGATCGAGAAAGGAAAGATCTCTTAAAAATAACAAGAAACCTGGAAGTAACAATACAACAGCTACAAGACAACCCAAAGAAACATAACTTAAGAATTAAAGGTGTGAAGCCGGGTGTGGTGGCGCACGCCTTTAATCCCAGCACTCCGGAGGCTGAGGTAGGAGGAGCGTTGTGAGTTCAAGGCCGGCCTGAGCTACACAGTGCAACCCTGCCTCAAAAAACCAGGGCTGGGAGTTTGGCTCAGTGGCTTAAGCGCCTGCCCCGGCAGGCACAAGGTTGTGAGTTCAATCCCCAGTACAGCAAAAAAAAAAAATTAAAAAAAAAAAAAAAAAGAATTAAAGGTGTGAGTGAAAAACGACGGGTCAATACAAATCTAATTAAAAGCCTATTTACAGAAATAATTTCAGAAAACTTTCCAAACATGGGAACAGGAAGAGACTTTCAGATAAGTGAAGCATATAGAACTCCAGCTAAACATGACCAAAATATACCTACACCCAGACATATAATAATCAAGATCCCAGAAATTCAACACAAGAACAGAATATTAAGAGGTATTAGAGAAAAAAAAAACAGATCAGCTACAAAGGAAAACCCATCAGAATCACGACAGACTTCTCGACACAAACCATCAGGTCAAGAAGAGCTTGGAGTGAAGTATTTCAAGCCCTGAAAGAAAACAACCTCCAGCCCAGATAGATGTACCCTGCAAAACTATCTTTCAAAATCAATGGAGAAACAAGATACTTCCATGACAAGGAACAGCTAAAGGAATTTATGACCACCAAGCCAACCCTACAAAGAATACTGAAGGACATTCTAGAGAGAGATTAAAAAAAAGTCCACAGCTCCAGAAACAGCGGTAGAGGGATATCACCGAGTGGGGCAGACAATTGAATAATCTATCATCAGGATTTGAGTCCAGTAATGTCTTCAATGAGCTGTATAGTTAGATCTTATTCTATCTCGACCCGTCTAATTTTATTATATATGATGACATAGACGGCTGTTCCAAACATAACAAAATATATTAAGATAGCCTTTATTGATGTTTAATCACCTTGTTTTGAAGCCCTATATTGCTCTCATTGTTCTGTTTTGAGTGATATTAACCTATTTTGGTTTGTTTGATTATATTTTAACAGATGATATAGGCAACTGCTTAGAAGACAATATGAGACATTATAGAAACCAACATTGTATTACTATGTATTGCTTCCATTGTTTTATTTGTTATTGGTTTTATTCAATACTATATTGTTTGACTATATTAGGCCCGATAGTATGGGCAGTTATTTTGAAGATAACAAGAGGTATTACAAGGGGAAAGGAGGAAGGAAGGAAGAGAAAAACAAAAAAACACAGATTTATATGTAGGTATACATAAGATGGTCAAAATGACTATACTACTAAATGCATTAACTATTGAAAGAGAACAGTTGATACTCATATGATTGGATCAATTTTACATGTCTATATCGGTCAATCTGAGCAACCCCTTTAAAGGTAATGATATACAATGTTACAACCACTCTCAAACTCCAACCACCTCATTTTGTAAACCTATAATGTTACAGTATCGCATTTGTTGCTGTTGTTTGTTGGTCCCTTTAGCTTTTTGTTTCTCTTTTCTGTGACCATTGATTTATTTTTTATTGGCTTTAATCCGAACTATTTTGTTATATTAGGCCTGATGGTATGGGCAGTTACTTTAAAGACAACAAGAGGTATTCCAAGGGGAAAGGAAGAAACAAGGAAGGGAAAAGGAAAAAGACATAAATTTATAAAAAGGTGTATATAAGATAGTAAAAATGACTATATTACTAAATGCATTAACTGTTGAAAAATAACAGTTAATACTCATATGATTAGATCAATTTTGCATGTCTATCTCTGTTAATCTGAACAACCCCTTTGAGAGTAGCAATATGAAATGTTATAACTACTGTCAACTTCCAACCATCTAATTTTGTAAACCTATACTGTTATCGTATTGGATTTGTTGTTATTTGTTTGTCTCTTTTGCTTTTTGTTTCTCTTTTCTGTGTCCATTTTCTCTTAAATTAAAATAAATAAATAAATAACAAAGATTAGCTGGGCATGGTGGCGCACACCTTTAATCCCAGCACTCGGGAGACTGAGGTAGGAGAAGCGTTGTGAGTTCGAGGTCGGCTTGGGCTACAATGCGAGAGCAAGGTCAGCCTGAGCTACATAGTACGACCCTGCCTCAAAAAACTAAGGCCAGGAGTTTGGCTCAATGGCTTAAGCGCCTGGCTGGCACGCACAAGGTTGTGAGTTCAATCCCTGGTGCCACCAAAAAAAAAAAAAAAAAAAAAAGAACCAGGAAACAACAATTCGACAGCTGCAAGATGATGCCAAGAGAAATAACCTAAGATTAATAGGCATAAATGAAAAAGCAGGGGTCAATACTAATGACCTATGAAGACTATTTGCAGAAATAATAGCAGAAAATTTTTCAAACATGAGAAGAGAATCTGATATACAGGTAAGTGACGCATACAGAACCCCAATTAACCATAACCAAAATAAATCTTCACCTAGACATATAATAATTAGGATATCCAAAATACAGCACAGGAACAAAATACGAAAAGCTGTCAGAGAAAAGACACAAATCACCTATGAAGGAAAGCCTATCAGAATCATGGCAGACTTCTCAACACAAACCTTTAAGTTAAGAAGAGCTTGGAGTGAAGTATTTCAAATCCTGAAAGAAAACAACTTTCAACCCAGATTGACATACCCTACAAAACTATCTTTCAAAATTGATGGAGAAATAAGATACTTCCATGACGAAGAACAACCAAAGAAATTTATGGCCACCAAACCAACACTACAAAGACACTGAAAGACACTCTAGAAAGAGACAAAGATAGCTATAATCCTAAGAACAACAACAAAAGGAAACCACTAAGCAGGGCAAACAATTAAACAGAAAATGTAGAAAACCAACAACAGAAAGATATTATGACAGGGATGAGTCAGTACGTATCACTTATATCAATCAATGTAAACAGTCTCAACTCACCAATAAAAAGAAACAGACTGGCAGAGTGGGTTAAGAAATAAAATGCAACAATATGCTGTGTGCAAAAAAACACATTTCACTCAAAAGGAAACTCACAGACTAAAAATCAAAGGCTGAAAAACAATATTCCATGCAACAGGGACCCAGAAAAAAGCAGGGGTAGCTATTATGTTTGCAGACAATATGAACTTCAAACCGAGAATGATCAAAAGAGATAAAGAAGGTCACTACATACTTGTTAGGGGAAAACTTCAAGAGCAAGAGATTACAATCATAAACATATATGCACCAAATATGGGAGCACCCAACTATGTAAGACAATTCTTAATAGACATGAGAAACAAAATAAACAACAATTATAATGGGGGACCTTAACACCCCACTGTTACAGACAGACAGATCAACCAAACAAAAAATCAGCAAAGAAATAACAGAACTGAATCAAACTTGTAAACAAATGGACCTAGTAGATGTGTACCGAGTGCTCCACCCATCAACATCAGAATATACATTCTTCTCAGCTGTACATGGGTCATTCTCTAAATCAGATCATATACTGGTCCACAGAACATGCTTAGGTAAATGCAAAGGAAATGAAATAATTCCATGCATATTATCTGACCACAGCGCAGTAAAACTGGAAATGAATGACAAACAAACCCACAAGAACCCCATAGAAACCTGGAAATAAATGACATTCTCCTAAATAATCAATGGGCCACAGAAGAAATTAAACAATATCTACAATTGAATGAAAATGCAAATACAAATTACCAGAACCTGTGGTACATAATGAAAGCAGTCCTCAGAGACAAATTAATAACACTAAACTCCCACATCAGAAAAATGAAAAGAACACACATAAACAACCTAATGCTGCACCTCAAACTTCTAGAAAAAGAAGAGCAAGTCAAGTCTAAAGCCCAAAGAAGGGAGGAAATTATCAACACAAGCACGGAAATTAATGCAATTGAAACTAAGAAAACAGTACAAAGAATTAATGAATCAAAGAGTTGGTTCTAGCCGGGCGTGGTGGCGCAC
>RJWM01014565.1:0-50171 GCA_004363535.1 Dasyprocta punctata | reverse complement strand
TAAGTGGGACAGAGGGTCTGTGAGGACTGCAAAGCTTACAATGTAATCTAAAATGACAGCAACAATTCACTCCAGATGAGTTTTATCAGGGAACTAGAGTCAGAGGTTGCCACATTGTGGAATTTTATTTCTAAGAGAAGCTGGAATCCTGGGTATTTATTTGGAATTAATTGTCTAGCAGCTGACATTTTCAAAAACAAAAGCTCAGGCCAAAGGAAACATGTTTGTTGGTTGAGTCTGGCCCAGTGACTATGAGGCTGTGACTTTTGTTGGTGGGGGGAAAAACCACAGATTCAGAATCTAAGGGCTCAAATTCAAATTTCATTTTGCTTTTTTTTTTTTGATGCCAAGAACCCAGGGGAGCTCTACCACTGAGTCACATTCCCAGCCTATTTTTATTTTGAAACAGTTTTGCTGAATTGTCCAGGCTGGAGTAGAACTTGTGATCCTCCTGTCACAGCCTCCCACGGTGCTGGGTATATGTGTGTGCACAATGATACCTGCCTGATCTTTTCACTTTTTTTATTTTTTATTTATTTATTTTTTGCGTCACTGGGGATTGAATTCACAGCCTCGCGCCTGTCAGACAGGCACTTAAGTCACTGAGCCAAACTCCCGGCCCTGGTCTTTTGAGGCAGGGTTGCACTGTGTAGCTCAGGCTGGCCTTGCGCTCACATTGTAGCCCAAGCTGGCCTTGAACTCACAACGCTCCTCCTACCTCAGCCTCCCGAGTGCTGGGATTAAAGGTGTGCGCCACCGCGCCTGGCTTTTTTTTGGATTTTTGAGACGGGGTCTCGCTGTGTAGTCCAGGCTGTTTTTTTTTTTTAAAGTCCAGGCTGATCTTGAACTCACTGTGTAGCCCAGGCTGTCCTGGAACTCCCATTGATCCTCCTGCCTCAGCCTCCCAGTGCTGGGATCACAAGTGTGCAACACCACACCGGCGAGTTCCTTTATCAGTCTGCACTGGTGAATCCTAGATTTGTCTCCAGGTCAACGGTCCTGAGGCACAGGTCCAAAAAGCACAGACCTCTGACCCACTGCTGTGCTTGTCTCGGAACTCTCACATCCACAGTCCCCGCAGTCCTCCACATCCTGTTCTTCCTCGGTAGTCTCACTCTCTTGCCCAATCTCCACAACTGCCCCAAGCTCAGGTCACCCTTGCTTCCGCTGAGACCGCTGCCCCTTGAGGAAATTGGAGGAGCCTTCACAGCGGACAACATCCCAGCAGCCTACTTACCCACAGGAACCCCTAGTAATTCTCGAGGGCCCTAAAGGATCACGGAAGTTCCTGGAGGCTCTGAGGAAACTTGGGGGAATCAAGGGGCGCTGAAGAACCAAAGGAACTTCCGGGGAGTCTGGGTAAGGCTGGACAGATCACAACCCCGCACGGGTCTCCCTCGATCATGGATTCCCCATAGGGGTGTTGGGGGACTGCACACAAGTACGAAAGTTCTCACTTATGCTGGGGTTCTGAGAGTTTCCGTAAATCCCACGAACACTAAAGAAACCCTAAAGAGCCAGTAGTAGTTGTAGGCGCCTGTAATCCTAGCACTCGGGGAGGCTGAGGTGGATCTCAAATTCGAGGCCAGCCTGGAAAGTTTACAGCGATTTTGCGAGACTCTCTTTAGCTTAGTGGGAAGGCCCTGGATTCAATCCCCCGTGTCGGTAAGGGGGAGCAAGCCAAGGAAGCACCATGTGTTTTGGGGGTCCCCGATGACCATGGGCGCCACCGGAGTTCTGAAGCAGTTCGGCAGTCGCCGACTTCCGGGGTCCCACTGGAATCCGGAGGAGCCCGGGGGATCGCGGGAGCCTGGGGGAGCTCCTTAGGAGTCACGAGTCCCTCGAGGGGTTCTGAGGACTCGAGCTCGACGCGGAGCAGAGGAACCATACTACGGGTCACGAGAACTGCCCGAAGCTCCGACCAGTCCACGTGCAGACTCGTGGAGACTCGCGGGAAATCCCCTTAGGCTGGTTTATAAAGTGCCGCGGGAAGGACGGAAGCCGAGAGAGGCGGAGAGGCCGAACTGCCGCGGAGGATCACGGGAGCCCGCGCTTGAACCAAGGCCGCGAGGTCGGGGAAAGGAGGGGGAGCACTGGCCCCGCAGGCCCTCACCAGTGCGCATGCGTGGCTCTCCGGTGCAGGTCCGTACTCCAGCGTGGAGAAGATCTCGCGGGCGCTGGGCCCTGCGTCCGTCTCAGTCATCTCTCGCCTTCACGGCCTTCCACCAAGAACTGCGGTGCACTCTGACCAAGAGGAACTTTGAGGTCGGAAGGGTGGCACCGCCCCTTCCAAACTGCAAGGGGCGGGGCCCATGGGAAGTGGACGGGGAGACAGGACGTAGAGGGTGTCGCCGCCCACTCCCCAGCCTGCGGACCGGGGAGCCGGCCTCGCGGCCCACGCTGGGAAATGTAGTTCGGAGCATGGGGATTCCTCAACGCGGTGAGGCAGTGGGGGCTGGAAAGGAGGCTGCTGGAGAGGGATTCCTGGAAGTAATATTTTAAAGATCAGAAGACAGTCTTTAAGGATAAACATTGATTTTAAAGTATGGCAGCCTTGACTACACTGTAACCTGACCAAATGGTGGTTGTCAGGGGCGAGCCAAAGTGTGACTTTATACAGGGGGTGTGGCGTTTGGTGAGTCGCCTCGGGGTTTATTTTTGAGTGGATGAAGTGAGGGACATGGCCGCCAAATTCAAGTGTAATCGGTCTGTAATAGCTGTTGGCTGAACGAGCGGTGGGTCGGAAGTGTGGCTACTCTAGGGTATGTGGGCACACAGAGACTGGAAGTGTGGTTTCCATCTGTACATCTGGAGAGTTACGGTGTGTCTAGAGGTAATAGCTGATCGTAGACTTGACGACTGTATCTGGTCTAGAGTGAAATTATAGACTCAGCCCGCATTTAGGTTTCCGAATGTAAAGGTGTGTATCGGGGAATCAATTGAAAGCCTGAGACCAGGCACCAGAGTTTGGGTCCCGCCGGGGATATAGCTCAGCGGTACAGCGCCTGCCTAGCAAACACAAGGTCCTGAGTTCGATTCCCAGTACCAAAAAAAAGGAAATGCAGAGTTCGGATCCCGGGAAAAATTCCTCACGTCGTCGAGGGTGCTGAGGACACCTAGGTCTATTTCCCAGGGTCATGTCGAGCTCGACACTGCTAGAACCAGAGCTGAGAGAGGCAGAGACGATGGGTGATGAGAAGGCACGGTTCGAGGAGCTGCTGTTGCAGGTACGGATTGCCCAGATTCCTGAGTCACACTGGATATTAGGGTCTTTGGTGCTAGTGATGGGACTGCAGCTCCCAGAATGCACTAGGGTGACAAGACCTATGGGAATTGTAGTCCCTTGACTTAGTCTACCAGGCTGTGAAAGAAATGGGAGTGGATTTGGGGTTCGTCATGCCCTTGAAGGAGGAAGGGGACCTTGAATATCTCATTTTTCTTGTTATCAACAGTTTTCATGTATGAGTTGTTCTATAAACATTTGAGGAACAAATGAAGGATCTGTTTGCACAGACTCCAAACCTGAAGGCAGTTTTCCTTCACAGGCTTCCAGGGAGCTCCAGCAAGCCCAGGCAACCAAACCAGAATCTACACAGATCCAGCCTCAGCCTGGTGCGAAGAACAGCAACCCAGAGATCCAGAGAATCATCCCAGAGAGAGCAGGACAGAAACCCAGAGGGGAGGATAGTCGGAGGGCAGGAGACACAGAAAGGACGGTGGGGGTGGAAAGAGACACAACACTGGGGTATAAACTGGAGGTAGGAGGACCAGGCATGGAGGACCAGGTGTGGTCTTGCATGCCTCTAATCCCAGCACTTGGGAGGCTGAGGCAGGACGATCGTTGAGAGTTCCAGGCCAGCCTGGGCTACAAAGTGACTACAAGGCCAGCCTGAACTGCATGTATAGTGAGGCCCTGCCTCAAAACAAAACAAAAAAACCTGGAGGTAGGTGCGTGAACTGACACCCAGGGAGAGCACCTGGGGGTAGTAACCAGAGGAGAGCAGAGTGGGTAGCAGGACAGATGCTCAGAGATAGGGAGAGGGTCAGAGCCTCAGACAGGGAGGGGCACAGGTCACTAAAAGGAGACAGGGACCCAGTGGGAGGGGAGACGGAACCCCAGTAGGGAGACAGTGCAGAAGAGCGAAAGGGTGGAGGGAGGATGGATGGCGACAGAGACCATGCAGAGACAGATGGGCAGGACAAATCCACTCCCACAGGTTTCTGCATAAAGACCAACTCCTCGGAAGGGAAGGTTTTCATCAACATCTGCCACTCTCCCTCCATCCCTCCTCCGGCTGACTTGACCGAGGACGAGCTGCTTCAGATGCTAGAGGAGGACCAAGCCGGCTTTCGAATCCCAATGAGCCTGGGAGAGCCACATGCCGAGCTGGATGCAAGTCAGTGTCCTCAGAGCACCCAGGAGGCTGGGCCCCTGGTTCCTTTTCCCTGAGACCCAGGACCTGGGGCCTGAAATCTGCCTCCATTCTGATTCGTTTTCTTCTGGCATCCAGTGCCCAGGCAGCTTTGGTGCTGCTGGCCTGGCGAAGCTGCTACTTCCTGGGGAGGGCGGGGAGGGAGGGGGAGGGGTGGGTAGGGAGTTCCTTGGTCACTAACTGATCTCCTGGCTTTCCTCTCTGGCCTGCTCTCAGGCTTTCATCCCCAGTTTCTCCTCTGTCCTCTTTGTGTCCATCTCTGTGTGTCCCTGTTTCTGCCTGTAGATTTTTTTTTAATGCTTTGGTATATATTAATACTGTGTAGGTGTTTTTTTTTTTTTTTTTTTTTTTTTTTTTTTTTTTTTTTTTTTTTTTTTTTTTTTTTTTTTTTTTTTTTTTTTTTGCAATTTACCTATGTCTCTGGAAGCCTTCTAGGGCCAAACTTTGGGTTGTGTCCTGTGAAGTTGTGAAGTGAGATTTACCAGACCCAGATCCCATCCTTGAGAAACTCCCAGTCACGGGTTGGGGCGAAGGCACTGATGCAACTTCAGTGTGGTGTGATTTGTGTTGCATGGGAGAGGACCCTCAGAAGGCCTTCACCGATCCCCAAGGCTTCTTAGAGGAGGAAGTATCAGGTGTAAGACTTGCAGGGACAGGAGCTTGTCTAGCCAAGACAGAGAAGCGGGCTTTAGGCAGAGGACAGAGGAGCCAGATGTGGAGGTAGAATGACTGGGTGATCAGCCAGTGATGGCTGGTGACTGGAAGAAATTTAAACGGGTGACATTGTTAGAGGAGAGGGAAGCTTCTCCCCAGAGGTGGGAGGCCTACACCATGTTGGGCCTCCAAAGCCAGGCCAGGGGATTCCTGAGCAGGGGAGGGGCATCCCAGGGGGAGGGACATGGCCATCTGAGAGCAGAGGAGAGAGGCTGCAGCCTACGAGGACACCGGTCTGAGTTGACTGGAAGGCGCCTTGTTGAACTTTGTTACTACTTGGGCTCTCTGGTTCATGCGGCCGCTATGCCTGGATAGCTTCCTGCGGAGGGCAGGGGGGTCTCATGTGCTGATTCTTCCCACAGAAGGCCAGGGCTGTACGGCCTACGATGTAGCTGTCAACAGCGACTTCTACCGGAGGATGCAGGTGGGCGCCGGGTGAGGCCTGGGCAGGGTCTCTCCCTCCAGGCCTCCCGGCCTCCCGACCCACCCATCTCTTCTGCTTTGGTAGAACAGTGATTTCTTGCGGGAGCTTGTGGTCACCATCGCCAGGGAGGGCCTTGAGGACAAATACAACTTGCAGCTGAATCCGGGTGGGTTGAGGCCTGGGCCTTCAGACAAGAGTGGACCCCAGTGCGATTTGGGGGCCACCATTGGAAGATGGGGTTGGTGTGGGCAGGGATTTTCTTACTTTCTGAAGACTGTGGGTTCCAGGGAGGGGGTGGGGTATCCCTGAGTGAGGGGTGGGGCCAGGAGCCTGATTCCAGGTAGGGGCCAGAACCAGGGCATCGACAGAAATGATTTTTTATTGTGCCCACCCGGGAAGGTGGTGGCAATGTGGGTGTGGCTTTCTTTGAGCCACACCTTTGGGCGTGGTCGCGGCAGGTGTTGGGGGTGGAGCCTCTCCCAAAGCTCTAGACTGGGCCTCCAGGGACTGAGGAGAGACCCTGGGGATCTTTGCCTCTCTCCCTTCAGAATGGCGCATGATGAAGAACCGGACTTTCCTGGGCACCATTTCGCAGCAGAACATCCGCTCCAAGCAGCGTCCTCGGATCCAGGAGCTGGGGAGCCTGCACATGCCCGACTCCCGGGGCTCTGAGGGAGGGTGAGCCTTCGGGGATCCCTAACGGCTCCCAGCGCTCTTCTTGCCTGCCCACAGTGGGGCTCCGGGAGGGAGCCGCGAGGGAAGACGGAACTCCTGCCTCGGGAGCCTCCTGTGTCCTGCGGCCCGTGCTGGGGGAGCGGAGGGGCCGCTGCTGCCGGAGGCGCCTGCGCGCTCAGCCCCCAGTCCTGTCCTCCTCCCTCAGCCCTGAGAAGCCGCACCTGAGCCTTTGGCTAGAAGCCCCCGACCTCCTCTTGGCTGAAATTGACCTCCCCAAACTGGTGAGCAAGCTGGCAGGGGCGGGGCGCAGCGGGTGGTGGGATGGAGCCCGGGCCTCATCGCGCTGAGCCCTCGGAGACCGCATTCTCCACCCACGCGTGGCGCCACCTGGCCTGGCCTGGGTTGAACGTGGGCTGAGTCCCTCACATTTCCAGGATGGAACCCTGGGGCTGTCGCTGGAGATTGGGGAGAACCGCTTGGTGATGGGGGGCTCCCAGCAGCTGTATCACCTGGATGCCTACCTCCCCCTGCGGATCAACTCTGACGAAAGCAAAGCAGCCTTCCACCGGAAGCGAAAGGTCCAGGGGAGAGGCCTAGGGGCCTGGGGCATTGGGGCCTGGAACCCCAGATCTGAGGGAGGAGGCAGGGGTCCGGAGGTGAGGGCGGGGCTGGACTTCTCCGTCCTGAGTCCTCACTGTCTTTCCCCTCAGCAACTGATGGTGGCCATGCCCCTTCTAGCGGTGCCTTCTTAGCCAGCGCGTCTCCCTGTTCCTGCAAATGGAGAAGAGATCGGTGAATTCTAAAGTGGAAATAAAAAATTTTTGCCTTTCTTCTGACTCTGGCTAGAGATCGGGGGCAATTGGGAAATGGACAGGAAGAAGTCAGTGGGCCTCGAGTCCCCTAAATCCCTGTCCCTGTGGACCTTGTGCCCACTTTCTCGCCTCTAGTGCTTCCCCTTGCTGGCTTCCCTGGGCGCCGGCCTGCCCTTGCCCTTTCTGGTGCGCAGCCGCTGGGGCACCCTAGCGCCCCCAGGAGAACGTCTTGCCCCTCAGCTGAGTGCTCAGGCTCCGTGGGGCTTGGACTCCTTCCTGCCTGGAAATGACCTGTCCCTCTCACTGGGGTCGGGTCGCACTGCACAGTGTCCTCTAGTGCCCTCACCCAGGAAGTCTGTCTGTCTTCAGCCTGTGCAGGGGTTTCCTCCCCAACAGGCACTTCCGGATCCCTTCAACCATTACACCTGCAGGGTGAGCCTCACTCGCGGTGCCTGGAAACCTGCCCCACGTCGCGGTCACACCAGACTTTCTAGGGCCTCAGCCACCCCCTCTAGCCGACCTCCTGGCTTTATTTGGGGTACATACCCTATCTACCCCCAGGGCTATCCCCTCTTTTTGCTGCTGGAATGGAACCCAGGGCCTCTCCACATGGGCTCTCTCACTGAACTGAACTTCCCCACACCCTCTTCCCAGGCCTTTTATAGAACATTCTCTGGGAAACTTCCAACTTCATGTATCTTTTCAATACTAGGGCAAGACCTTTACACTGAGCTACGACTCCCTCCTCTCTAAATTTTGAGACAGGACCTCATTAAATCGTACAGGCTACTTTCAAGAATTTTGAACCTCCTGCCTCAGCCTCTCAGAGTGCTGGGATTACAGGTCTGTGCCATACAGCCTGGCTCTAATTTCATACTTTGATCTCGGGCTGAATCAAAATCCCCCCATGGTGGGACAGCGCCTGGCACCTAGAAGGTTGGGTTCATGAATGGCGACCAACGGCTTCCCTCCGTGTTGAGTCCAAGAGATAAGGGAGCGGAGGAACCTCAAGGGTAAATGTGGGAGAACAGGGAGGAGGCCAGTGTAGCTAGAGCCCAGTGAACTGGGGCCAAACGGTCAGCAAGCTAAAACCAGTCGACTGGACGCTCAAAGAATGCGCGGGGGGTGTCCACCAGAGGGCGCAACGTGACCTCAGTTTACAGGTTCTGAGAACTACATCTCCCAGCATCCCTTTCCCAGCACAAACTGATAGGAATGGAACCCCAATCGTGAGACCCAGCCGTCTCTGGGACTTGTAGTTTCGATGAGGACCCCCGGCAGTCGAAGAACTCATTCCCAGGACCGGAAAAAGCGTGAGGCTGGGTCCGTTCCTCCTTCATCCGTCTCCATGGTGATGGTTCCGGCGAGGACCAGGATTTGGCATCGGCGGAGCCCCCTTCCCACTCCCTCCTCTTCACCATCTGCTCCTCCCGCACACCTGGCCCGGAGCCGCGGCCGCCGCCTCCGCACTGAGCGCGGGACTCTGTAGCCACAGGATGGCGCGCGTGAGCGGTTCCTCGACTGTTCCTCAGCACTAGGCGTCCCGGGCCCCATCGCCCTCTTCCTCGGGCTCGCAACCGCCTCCTCCCGGGGTATCCGGTGTTTTTTCCACCACAGACATCACTGGGACACCCAGAGCCCCAGCCAGGCCAGGCTGGAGGCGACAGGCCACGGCGCTCAGCGGCTTCCCGGCCTCCCGGCGCCCTCCCGCCGCGCAGTCTACTTCTTTCTCCTCGTCGCGGGCCGCATCATGAAAATTTAATCCCAAACGCATTTGTGGCTCGGCGCGGGGAGGCGGTGGGAAGGAGAATGCTGCTGGGGCCTGGACCTGGAGCAGGACTCAGCTCAGGACAAGGGCTGGAGTGCAGGCCAGAGCGAGACACGGCGGAGGGAGCCGGGGCTCCACCCACAGGGGCGGGGCTTCATCCAGGGGCGGGGCCAGCGAGAATGGGGTGGAGCCAGCGCTCAGAGGGTGCGAACGCATCTGCGGGGCCGGAGAACTCCGGACAGGGACAGACTCAAGGGCTAGGGGACAGATCCCAGATCCCAGAGGGCATGCAAGGGACACGGGAGCGGGCAGATCTGGGGCGGGGACAGACTCAGAAGGCGGAGCCCAAGCTCCGGGGGCGTGGACAGACTCCTAGGGCGGAGCTGCTCCTGGCCGGCTCAGAACTCCCAGCGGACAGATCCCTGCGGAGTGGGCGGGAACCCTGAGTCGGGAGCAAACCTCGGGGTCGCGGCGAACAGTGGGGATGGACATAGCCGCGGGGAATGGGGTTCGGAGGGAAGGAACTGGGGATGGAATGAAACTCTGGGAGAGAGGCGCGGGCCGGGAACACGCCCAGGAGGTGTGGGGTTCAACAGGGGAAAGACGGCCGCGATGGAACCCAAAGGTGGAGAAATAGGGCAGAGGGAGGAAAAAGGGAAAAATGGATGGGTAGAAGCAGGGGCTGGAATTGAGAGGGAAAGGATTTTCTGAAGGAGAGGAAGAAGTCTGAATGAGAACGTGGGACTGGAGGTGACACGAGATGGGCACGGAATTGGGGGACATGGGTGGGGGCGGGGGGACCAGGCGGATTTAACGCAGAAGGAAGCGCTGAGGAAGATGGACCCGGGGGAGATGGAAACGCGGGCCATTAGCGGGGCTTGAAGTAGGCTCCCCGGATCTCATGGAGAAAAGAACTCAGGTCGGGAGAGAAAATCTGGGTGCAAGGATGGCACGCGTACACTAACTTTGGGAAACCACTCAAGTGGGGTGCGCTGTGATTCCAAGAGAACCCGAGGCGTGGTCTGGGGATGGATCAGGGAGGCAGGCTGAGGTTGGGCGGGCTGCGAAGGGGGCGGGCCTAGCGCACGAGGGGCGGGGCCTGGCAATGATGGGGCGGGGCCTAGCCGCGCCCCGCCCCACCCCCGGTGCTCACTCCAGCGCCGGCCCCCGGGCAGCGGCACTCGCAGCCTCCTTCCCCCCGAGCGGAGCTGCGGGGCCCGCCGGGCCGGGGCGGACCCCGGGGACCCGGACGCGGCCGCCCGGGCCCGCGCGCGGGGGGGATCGGCGGGGGGACGCGCGGCAGGGGCGGCCACCATGGAGTTCCGCCAGGAGGAGTTTCGGAAGCTGGCGGGTCGCGCACTCGGGAAGCTGCACCGGTGAGCCTGCGGGGATCCCGGGAGGGGAAGAGTGTGGGTCGGAGCGGGGCGCTGACCCTCACCCGGGAACAGACGGACAGAGGGACAGGCGGTCCCAGCAGGCGCGTGCTTGCCTGGTCCACCCATGTGCCCGGTCTGTCGCTCGGGTCCGACGGTGCGGTCCTCCCGTCCACTCCTGTCCAGTTTCACTCATTTTTCTGCAGCTCACCCCAGTTGGGTTCCTCTCTTCCTCTGGACTGGACATCCCCCCTCCCCGTCTCTGCCCACCTGCCCGGGTCTCCTTGCCCTCCCCACCTCTGCGCCCTTGTCTCTTGATGTCTCTTCCCATCTATCTCCGGGTCTCTGTCCCCTGTCTGGGTCTCTGTCCTCCCTCTCCCTCCGGCCCTTTGGTCATCGCTCTCACTAAATCTCTATCAGCCGCTGACTCGGAGCTTCTCTCTCCCCCTCCTCTTCTCTGAGTCTCATTTCTTGGGGTCTCTGTCCCCCTCTGTCTCTGCATCTCTGTGGCTTTCTCTGGGTTGCTCTGTCTTCGTCCTGGGTCTTTCCTCTCTCCGGGTCTTTCTGCGTTTCTGTCTGTCAGGGTGTTTAATCTGCAGCTAAAGCGGATTGGGGCCCACTGGCCCTTGTCCTTGAGGGGGGTTAATCTGGGCAGAGGAAGTCAGGGTGTCCCGGGTCCCTGGCTGGGGGAAGGGAGCTGCAGGCTGAAAAATTAGGCCCACAAAACAGGACAGACTTCCCAAAGGATGCAGGCTGCAGCCGCAAGGGACTTCTTCCCATCCACAGCAATGACCCCAGTGACCTGGGTATCACTCGCAGGTACTCTGGATATCACCCCGTCGCTCACCCCCAACCCCAGCTCTGGCTTGGAGTCAGAAAAATTACTCAGCTGCGGAAAAACCTAAAAATATCTGGCCACAGAGCAGGGAGGAGACGCCTCGTCAGCGCCCTGCCCCTGCTGCCCTGCCCTGGGACCCTATCCCCTTGGCCCACCGCCCTGACCCAACCTTGGGGGACCCTCAGTCCATCTCACTAGGCCATCTGAGTCCTTTCCTAAGTCTAACACAAGTCCTGCTTGCCGCAGGTCACCTGCTAGCTCCAAAGTTACCCCACCCTCTAGTAACAGGAGAGACAGGAGTCAGGCTGGAAGAAGGTGGCCAGAGGGAGGAGGCAGGCGGGAGGATGGCGCAGTGTGGGGAGGGCCGCGGAGGGGGAGCTGAGATAACTTCACCCCTTCTTTTTTCCAATTTTCCAGCCCCTCCCCACCCTTTTTCTCGCCTCCTTTCACGAGTTTCTCAAAATACATCAGTGCGAAGTCAGGAGAGCGGGAGAGATGTGCAGACGGCGGGGGCTGGGGGCAGCAGCGGAGGGGTGCGTGCCTCGGCCCCTCCCTGAGTCTCTGCTTCTCAGCTGCTCATCTGCGGCTGGGTTTCTCTGTCCACCGCAGCCTCATCCTCACCTCTCTGAGGGCCCCCTGGGATCCCAGAGACCCCAGAACTCACAAGCTCGGCCAGGACAGTCAGCCAAAGCCGGGGATGGTGTGGGGTTGGATGGCTAGGGAGAAGGGAAGCCCTGCACTGTCCCATATGTCTCTCCAGATCAAGCTGGGAAACTGAGACCCAAGTTGGGAGCAAGGGGAGGATCAATGGCTGAGTACGAGACCCATCATTTCAACCCAGATTGGTGTCTCCCAAAGCCTGGAGCAGAGGATGCAGATTTTCCTGGAGAGGCACGATATTGGTTTAGGCCAAGGACTCTCCTGGACCAGGAAACATATGGAAGCCTAGGGCAACTTAGGACAAGGACATAGGGGAGGGGGTGTAGGAGCCAGGTCCTCCCGAGAGCCAGGAAGGGCTAGGCCCGACTGCCTTCAGTGCATGACCTTGGCTACAACACTTCTGCTTTCTGATCCTATTTCTTCAGCTGAACATTGGGAAGATAAGAGAGAACCAAAAGGACATAAGGGCACCGGGTGTGGTGGTGCAAGGGTGTGATCTCAGCACTTGGGAGGCTGAGGCAGGAGGATCTCTGTGAGGCCAGCCTGGGCTACATAGTGAGACTTTGTGTCAACAAACAAATGAAAAGACGTAAGGGGACAGAGACCTGGAGATTGGACAGAGATCCTGAGAGAGGGCAATGGAGACCTCTCCTAATGTCATTTTTTTTCTCAGCACCAAGTTCCCAGGCCTGAGTTTGGGTATCCAGGGCACGGAGGGGTCTCCCTACAGGTTCTCCCCTCTGGGCTGTCATCTTCATTGCTGGTCTTACCTTACTGTTACCTTGGCCTTCCCCATTTAGTAAGTTATGTGCCTTCTCTTGCCCCCATTCTATAGATGTGGAATACTGAGACCCCAGTTCATAAGCAGTGGACACCAAATTCCAGGGGCTGCCATCACTTCTTGAGTTTCAGGGTCAAATGTTATCAGCAGCAACGTGAGCCAAAGGTTCATCTCACTGGCTGACATATTCTGATGGGGGTTTGTTCTCCCTATTCTGGTGGCTTCTGCTCTCCCTCTGCCTCTGCCCCCTCTCAGGGTCTCCCCCGCCACTGCCCACACCTCCCTCTCCTCCCATCCCCTTCCTTAACTGCCCCCTCCACTGCCTTGGGTTCTCGGGCGGGGAGGGGCGGCTGTGTTCTCCAATCTCTCCCACCTCCCTCCCCCCAGACCGTCTGGCTGTTCTTTCCTCCCCCGTCCCCGTCTTCCTTGCCTCCATCTGTTCCAGCCCCTTCCTGGGCTCCAGCCCGATACCCTGGCTGCCTACCCGCCTCGGAGTGGGCCACACCTCACACATCCCGTCCCCACCCTGTGTCTCCTGTCTCCTCATCTCGCCATCTTTCACCCCTTTGGGGCTCTTCTCCCTCTGCAGCTGTGTCGTGCCTGCGGGGTTTCTGTCCCTACCTCTCTTTGCATCTCTGTCTCCCGCTGGGTCTCTCCCTCTCTCTCTCTCTGGGTCCCTGACCCACTCTTTTTGGATTTCAGTGCCCCCTTCTCTCTGGGTCCCTCCCTGCTGTCTTTCCCTCCTTTTGTATCTCTGCCCATCTGTCTCTGTGAGTCTCTGTGGAAGCCCCATCTCTGTTACCCTCCTTTCCCTACGGCCCCTCTCTCTCTCCCCGCAGTCTCTCCCTGGGCCTGAGGTGGCCTCCAAGTGGCCCATCCATCATCTCAGGCTCCATCCTGCAGGCAGAATGGGCGGGGGCGAGAGCCTCGCTGGGGAACGAGCCAATCTCCCTACCAGGGCCATCTGTCCCCTGCCAGGACACCACCCGCCACTCCCCCTCCCTGCTCCCCAGGCCAACAACCTGAACTCTGGGCTCCCCAGGGATGCCCAGGCTGGGCTGCTGGATTCCAGGGCCCTGTCCCCTCCCCTCCCCCGCGTCCCGGGGACGGGCTTCTGGTGGCCTCGGTGGCGTCAGCTGTTGGCAGCCCTACACCTGGGCCCGCAGCAGGCAGGGCGCGTCCTGGGGGCTGCGGAGGGCGGTATATATAGCAGACCTGGCTGGGAGGCAGCTGTTCTTCTGACACCTTTGCCGAGGCCTCTCCTTAGCACCTTTTGCTTCCTCAAATAGACTCGGATCAGGGAGAAGGGCTGGGGAGTCTCTGGGCCTTGGGGTGGGGGTGGGGGGGAACAGGCTCTGGATCCCAAAGCTGGCGATGACAGGATCCGAGGAAAAAAGGGGGCTGGGATCCTGAATTCCTGGTCTGAGGGAGCTGGACCTGGGGTGGAGATTCCTGAAACCTGGGAGAAGACAGCCTGGGACCTGGGCTTCTGGGGAGGACGAGGCTGCGGGCTGAGAATCCTAAGGAGGGTTTCCCCCGCATGCCTGAGTCGCGGGAGAAGCGGGCTGGGGGCCCGGCCTGCCGAGTTCTTTACTCTTGCTGCAGCCTCCTGGAGAAGCGGCAGGAAGGCGCGGAGACGCTGGAACTGAGCGCTGACGGGCGCCCGGTGACGACACAGACCCGGGACCCGCCGGTGGTGGACTGCACCTGCTTTGGCCTCCCTCGCCGCTACATTATCGCCATCATGAGTGGTCTGGGCTTCTGCATCAGCTTTGGCATCCGCTGCAACCTGGGCGTGGCCATTGTCTCCATGGTCAACAACAGCACGACCCACCGCGGGGGCCACGTGGTGGTGCAGGTAACTGCGGGCAGAGCCCCGCCCACGCCCAGTGACGCCACGCTCACCCCAGACCACGCCCCTCTACCCCATCCACCGCCTGGCGGCCCCGCCTACCCGTGCTGCCCTTCAGCTCCGACCTCACCTCTGGGCTCCTCCCTTCTTAAGCTCCGCCTTTATCTAACAGAAGCTCCGCCCTTATCTATGTGAAGCTCCGCCCCTATTTCGGGCCCTGGATTTAGAAAAGTAGACTCCGCCCCATCATTAGGTCCTCTATGTTTACTTTCTTTCCATTTTGAACCTACTAGCAATTTCCTTCAGGCCTGTGCCCTATGCTCATGTCCTTGAGTCACATCCACTTAATCCCGATCCCAAATTCCCCCCTGCATTTTGATCCTGGCTTCCTTTCAGAGGTTCTGAGGATGGAACCCAAGGCTCTGCATGCTAAGCAAGCGCACAACCGCTGAGCTACATCCCTGACCCTTTTTGGTTTGAGGCAGCGTCTCCCTAAATGACCCATTACAGGTGTGCGCCAGGCTGATTCTGGCTTCTCTGACGCCTCCCTGACACCTAAACCCCAACCTCCTGCTCTGGCCACTACCTAAAGTCCTCTGGCATTGCAGAATTCTCATTCTTTAAAGTTCAGTACTGTAGAAGCTACACTCTTGGCTTATGTGAAGCCGGTCGTTTGCTTCTTTCCAATCATGATGGTCCCTGATTTAGCTGATTCTTGTCACTGCCTTGACCCTATCCAGAGAGTTTATAAACTGGAGAGAAGTGGAAAATGAGAACTGCCCTGTAAGTGGGCCCTGGGACATTCAGGGCAGGGGCCTTGAGGGAAGGAAGCAGGCCGCACCAGGTTTCTAGGGAGCCACAGGTCCTGTTTTTAAGGTGGTACCACGGGCCCTTGCAACTTGAAAAGCAGTGTGTCGACTAGGGGGTGTTGATGGTGTCGTGAGCCCTGATTGGCAAGTGTTTTGGAGGCGTGAGGGAATTCTTGTTGATGATTGGCTGAGGTACTACATCTGCAGGTTGTTGATTAGTGGAGGGCAGAGCCTTGGCGCAGGGCTGCTGGTTTAATGTACCTTTTGGTCTGCAGAAAGCGCAGTTCTCCTGGGATCCAGAGACTGTCGGCCTCATACATGGCTCCTTTTTCTGGGGCTACATTGTCACTCAGATTCCTGGAGGATTTATCTGCCAAAAATTCGCAGCCAACAGGTACTTTGGTGGGATCTGAGATGGGAGGGTGCTAGAACTGTGTGGGTGGAGTTAGTGAGTTTCAGTTGGGGGGACGGTCTGATTTCGAGAAAATGGGAGGGCCTTGGGTTGGGGGCGAGGCTTGCAATCGGGCCAGGTAGGAGTTCCCGAAAAGGTGGCATCCTGGGCAGGGCAGAATCCTAAGGGCTAGCTGGTTTCTCCCACCTTCACATCAGGGTTTTTGGCTTTGCCATTGTGGCCACCTCCACGCTAAACATGCTGATCCCGTCGGCTGCTCGTGTCCACTATGGCTGTGTCATCTTCGTGAGGATCCTGCAGGGGTTGGTAGAGGTAAAGCCCAGCCTCTTACGACCTGGTCTGCCCCCTGACCCGGCCTCTTCTCCTTGACCTGGGTTTTCTCCTCCCCAGGGGGTCACGTACCCCGCCTGCCACGGGATCTGGAGCAAATGGGCCCCACCCTTAGAGCGGAGTCGCCTGGCGACAACAGCCTTTTGCGGTGAGAGGGAGAAGGGGAAACAGCTCCTGTGATTGAGAAGAGGGCCTGTGGCCTATATCTCTGTGTCCTAGAAAGGCAAGGACTGGAGGGTCCTTCTTCCAGGATCCAGGAAAGATGGGCGTGTTCTCTGTCCACCCTCACCCCCCTTAGGTTCCTATGCTGGGGCAGTGGTCGCAATGCCTCTTGCCGGGGTCCTGGTGCAGTATTCGGGATGGAGCTCTGTTTTCTACGTCTACGGTGAGGGACCCGGACGCCTGGTTCCGGGTGGCTCTGGGGAGGAGCGGGACCCGTTGTCACCCCGCTCCCGTCCCCCTCCTGACCCCCCTCAGGCAGCTTCGGGATCTTCTGGTACCTGTTTTGGTTGCTTGTCTCCTACGAGTCCCCCGCCCTGCACCCCAGCATCTCGGAGGAGGAGCGAAAGTACATCGAGGACGCCATCGGCGAGAGCGCCAAGCTCATGAACCCCCTCACGGTCCGGGCTGAGTCTGCGAGGAGGGGCGGGGGGCATAGTGGGGGCTTGAACCTGTGCTCCATGCAGATCCTGGCAGTTCAGAGGAGAAGCGACTGAACCGAAGAAGGGGGCTGTAGAACCTGAGAGCCCGATAGCGCCCGGGGGAGGAGAGCTTGGCAGGGGTGGGCAAAACTAGAAGAACAGGTGAGGTGTGGTTAAAAGCAGAGGAGACCAGATTAGAATGTGGGGATTAAAATGTGGCCGGACAGGGTGGCACATACCTGTGATCCCAGCACTCAGGAGGCTGAGGCAGGAGGGAGCACCACTAATTCCAGGGCAGCCAGGGATACACAGTGAATTCAAGGCCAGCCTGGAATACACAGGGAAACCTTGTCTCAAAAAACAACTATTCCTTCAGGTGAATGAGGCTGCATTTAAGGGGTGCAATTGACTAGTGGAAGACTCCTGGGCCCACAATTATGGGTCGCTGAGGATGACTGTGGGGCCCATCTTCGAACCTGAGGGGTCACTGTGAGCCCGGTGCCAGCCCTGCAGCTATGAACTGTCACCTGGCGAGATCGCCGGGAACGTGACAGCCTTTGTGGCTGACAGCCTTTGGTCCCTGGGTCTCTGAGCGAGTCCGGTGAGGTCCCCAGGGAAGCTGGCGAAGTACGGGCCCTGGGCTCCGTCTTAGCAGCCCCTTCCACCCTGCAGAAGTTTAACACTCCCTGGCGGCGCTTCTTCACGTCCATGCCGGTCTACGCCATCATCGTGGCCAACTTCTGCCGCAGCTGGACGTTCTACCTGCTCCTCATCTCCCAGCCCGCCTATTTTGAAGAAGTGTTCGGCTTCGAGATCAGCAAGGTAGGGCCCGGCAGGACGAGCGGGGCCTGCATAGCGACGCCTGGAGCCGGGGCCGAGAGGCAGCCCCTGAGGCCCTGCCCGCAACTCCGTACCCTGCTCCTGCAGGTGGGCCTGGTTTCGGCGCTGCCTCACCTGGTCATGACCATCATCGTGCCCATCGGCGGCCAGATCGCCGACTTCCTGCGGAGCCGCCGCATCATGTCCACCACCAACGTGCGCAAGTTGATGAACTGCGGGGGTGAGTGGGCGTGGCAGGGGCGGGGCTGCAAGCGGCCTGGGTCCTCCTGGGCGGAGCAGCGCGCGGTGCGGCAGAACCAATGGGCGAACCGAGAGGGTGGGGTATGGGCAGAGCCCTGGTCAAGAGAGAAGCTGATTGGACGGAGGTAGGATGAGAGGATGAGGGCGGGGCTGCAGGGAACAGAGCGCTTGAATCAGGCTGAGGCCGCCTCCTGGACTGGTCCGAGGGGTGATCGAGCTGAGAGTGTAAGGGTGAGGCTTGCACGGGGCTGCGCGGAGCAGGCCACCGACTAGGGAGAAAGGGCCTGTGAGTTGGGGTCTGGAGAGGACGAGCCGCCCATTGAGTGGGAGCAAAGGGGAAAGGTGAGAAGCTGCACAGATCCGCCTTGGATCCTAGATCTCCAACCCTGGGGCCACAGAGGGCCCGCTTGGGGCATAGGTGCCAGGATCGTGAGCGGGGCTGCTGGAATGAGGGGCGATGCCCGGGACTGGGGGGCGCTCAGCGACCCGGCCCTCTGCAGGCTTCGGCATGGAAGCCACGCTTCTGCTGGTGGTCGGCTACTCGCACTCCAAGGGCGTTGCCATCTCCTTCCTGGTTCTCGCCGTGGGCTTCAGCGGCTTCGCCATCTCGGGTGAGAAGCGCAGATCTGTAGTTGGGGGGCTCTGCTTAGCTGAGGATGGGGCTCCCTGCCTCGCAAAGGTGCACCTACAGAGGGTGTCAGGAGTGTCCCAGTGTGACGCCTCCTGCCTTTCTCCCGCCAGGGTTTAACGTGAACCACCTGGACATTGCGCCGCGCTACGCCAGCATCCTCATGGGCATCTCCAACGGCGTGGGCACGCTGTCGGGCATGGTGTGCCCCATCATCGTGGGCGCCATGACCAAGCACAAGGTGGGTACCCGCCAGTCCCCGTTGCACCCCGCTTCTCTGGTCCCTTCTTTGATTCCCACCCCTGTGGTCCCCCCACAGACGCGGGAGGAGTGGCAGTATGTGTTCCTCATCGCCTCCTTGGTGCACTACGGGGGTGTCATCTTCTACGGGGTCTTCGCTTCCGGAGAGAAGCAGCCGTGGGCCGAGCCAGAGGAGATGAGTGAGGAGAAGTGTGGCTTCGTTGGCCACGACCAGCTGGCTGGCAGTGACGACAGTGAAATGGAGGATGAGGCTGAGCCCCCCGGGGCTCCTCCTGCCCCGCCTCCTTCCTATGGGGCCACACACAGCACAGTTCAGCCCCCGAGGCCCCCACCCCCTGTCCGGGACTACTGACCATGTGCCTCCCACTGAATGGCAGTTTCCAGGACCTCCACTCTATACAACTCTGGCCTGAGTGACAGTGTCCTCTCTGTTCTGCTTCAGGCCAAAGAAGCACTCTTTCTTGTTCCCAGTGCTGTCAAAACCTCTTCCCTTCCCAACTGCCTCTCAGGGGTAGTGAAGCCATAGTCTGGTGGTTTCAAGGATACCCAAATTCCCTAAAGTTTCCCTTCTCAATTTGTGCTGCCTCAGTGGTTTCAAATCTCTCCTTTCAGGGCTTTATTTGAATGGACAGTTCAACCTTGTACTGTTACGGTTTTGAGGCAACTCCTTTTTTCCTCTGACCCCAGGGATTCTCAGGCTGATCCCTGAGATTACTCAGCGCCCCCTCTCAGAAAAACTCAAGGTCCTCCCCTAGAATTTCCAAATCTCTCCTGACTCCATTCTGCATCTTCTAAGTTGGGTTAACTAATCTCCCATCCCCGCCATTCCAGGGATTGATTCTCACCAGCGTTTCTGAGGGAAAATGGCGGTTTCAACTCTCCACCCCCCCAGCAGGTTCTGCTGAAGCACCAGGTTCCCCCATCCTATCCCTAGCTTTGTGCCATGCCTAGGGGAAACAACCAAAACGACCATTTTAATAATATGCCTCTCTCCACCCCATGCACTTTCTCTGACACAGTTTTCAGGTCTAAATAGTGGCTGCTCAAGTCTATTAATTCAGTGGTTTGAAGCCACCATCTTTGAACTTCCTCTGGTGGTTTCTAGATGCCCCCCTTCTGCCCAGTTCCTTGCACTTTATTCTCCCGGGTGGTTTCAGACTACCCTTTGTTTCTCAGTGGCCATTTGTCATGTCCCTAAGGGGCTAAATGACTCAAAAGTCTGGGATTCTTCCCTCCCACACAACCCCCCTTCAGCCTAGAATTCGGGGAACACATGTAGAAGTCGCAGAATCCCAGGAAAGAAGGGGGCTGGGGAGAGGGGTGTTTATCCTCGGGCAGGGCTGTGTCTTGGTGTCTCTGTCTCTGTGACTGTAAATCCTGCCCAGCCCCACTCCCAATAAAATGCTTTGGTGTATGCTGTTGATCGCTGACTGGGTCATAGGAGTGCTGGCCCCGGGCTCCAGCTCCCAGCCCTTTCCTCTGTCCAGAGAGAAAGTCAAGCCCCTAATCCCCAATCCTAGCAGGCTCCAAGTCCAGTGGGACCCAGCCCCCCTCTCCCACCAGAGGAGGCGTAGCCATGGGGACATCTGGTTTATTCAGCCTTGCGTTCTCCAATTGCCAGGGAAGCATCTGTGTGCTGGACCCTTTATCCAAGAGGCCCACTAAGTAGCAAAGCAACCAGGAGGACAGGACACAGGAGTCCCCTCTCTCTTGGGAACGGGCAGGGACTGAAGAGGCTCACACGAAGTTGTTGGGGAGCGTTTCGGGGGACAGTGGCTCTAGGCGTTGAGGGCGTCCCCCGCGGGGCGGTGGGGGGAGCTTGGGTGGCAGCGGGGGTGTGGGCGGCGGCGGCTTGGTGGAGATATGCGAAGGGACCCAGGCATCCGGAGCATAAAAGTAGAGGTCGTAGGGCTCCTTTGGGGCGTCCAGATGCATAACTGTGGGAGCAAAGGGAAGGGGTCATCCCCCGCCTGACCGGGCCTGTCCGACTGCTAGGCCTCGGGCCAATGAGGAGCCCGGGGAGGGGATCCAGATCGTCGTTTGAATTGGGTTTGTAAAGAAAAGCCTGAGGCTCCTTGAATAAATAAGGGGGCGTGGTGAACCGCGGAGGGGGCGGGCCCTAAACGAGGGGGCGGGGCCTCGGGGCGCTGGAGCGCGCTCCGGGATTGGTTGGGTCCGCTCAGCGATCAGTGACTCTGGGCTCCAGGCAAGTTTCGCCTGGGCTGGGGCGGACCTGGGCGTGTGTGTGACATCTCAGATCTTTAGGCACAGAAGTGATCACGGAGGGGTCAAGCCTTTCACTGATTGGATGGTGGACCTGAACTTTTTTTTTCTGGCGCCAGAAAGTGTCCGGCAAGAGCAGGATGAGGAAACAAGCGGATAATCAAGGGAACACATCGCTCACCGGGTTCGTCTCCACTGTCCGGGAGCCGGTGGTGTGCGAAGGGCCGGTGTCGGGCAGCCCGCCGGTAGAGACACCACAGCAGCAGGACGATGAAGATCAAAAGCCCAGTCCCAGCAAAGAACAGGCACAGGGCGCCTCCAGTCGAGCCGCGCGGGCGCCCCACCAGAGCCACACCTGTGGAGGGAGCCCAGTGATTCGAGATCCTAGCCCACCCCTCCCTCAGGCCCGGGGGCCGGGCCCGGCCTCTTCCCTCAGACCCACCTCCAACCCCACCCCTCACCGGTCTCTTTGACGTGCTCCACTACGATGATAGTATTCACTCTGTCCCCTCGGCCGCGCCGCTGGGGAGCCCGAGGAGTTGCCGGGAGCAACTGACTGGGGGGCTCTGGAGGAGCAGGGGGGGCCACAATCCGGGCTAAAGGCGGAGGGGCGCTTGGGCCTTTGGGGTCAGAGTTTTGGTGGGTCTTCGGTTCAAGGGTCCCTGAAGAATCTGTGGTGGGCGGTTGAGAGGCGTCAGGCTGGGTGGCCGCAAGGGTGGGGTGGGGACCCAGGTGCTGCTCACTGAGGGCAGTGGCTGCGTCCTTGAAGGATGCAGAGGTTTCGGGGTGCAGGCCAGTGGAGACTTCAGGAGCGAAGGTTTTGGGGATCTTGGTTGCGTCCTGGTGGTGGGCCGTGGGGAGCTCTGTTTGGGGCGTTTCAGTGGGGCTAGGGTGATGGGTCTCAGTGTGGTCCGGTTGTATGGTCAGGGGGAATTGAGAGTTTGGGGTCTCCGTGGTGCCAGGATCATGGGTTTCTAGAGATTCGGTGTCAAGAGGCTTGGTGGGGTCAGGGTTTTTAACATGTGAGATTTCTGTCGTGTTAAATGTGGGGATCGCTGGGGACTCTGGGTGTGTGGTCTGCACAGGGTTAGTATGTAGGGTCTCAGGATATTCTGAAGGTGTTGGTTTTGAGGGACTAGGTTTGGGGGTCTCAGAAGATCCTGGGTGTGAAGTGTCTGGCAGGGTAGGATCGGGTGTCTTGGAAGGCTCTGGCGGTGTTGCTTTGGAGGGGTTGGTGCTGCGGCTGTCCTGGGATTCTGATACTGAGGTTGTGAGTGGGTCAGGCTGGGGGATCTCAGGAGACTGTGGGTGTGAGGTTTCTAGGAGGTCAGGTCTGGGGGTCTCAGTGACATCGAGGGGGGTGGTCTCAGAGGACACTGCATGAGGCATCTTGGGAGGCTCAGGAGTAACAGTCCCAGGGAATTTCGGGTTAGGCCAGTCTCCGGTGGTGTTTTCAGAAGCGCCAGGGGAGGTCACCTCGGGACGGCCCATCCCCTGGAAATGGGGGCCCTCGGGTGGAGAGGTTGAAGGTTCGGCCTGGGAGCCCAGGAGGGCGAGGAGGAGGACCGGGAGGAAGAGGATCGGACTGAAGAATTTCATAGCGCTGGGAGATGCCTCTAGCTGTGAGGGGGAAGGGGGAAGGATGAGTTAAATCTAAAGCCTCCGGAGTGCCGCCCACTCCGTGAGGCCCGCCCACACCCTGAGGTCCCGCCCACGCCCCAGAGGCCCCTAAGCGGCACTGGTTCCCAGGTGAACCGGTCCGTCAGGGCCCTGCTTGGCGTCAGAAAAGGGAGCAGAGCCCCACTCCTACGGCCCGAGCTGGGGGTCAGTAGCGAAGGGAGGCAGGGGTGACGGCTTCTTGGGAGGTGCAGATAATTTCCTTGTTCCCCTGAGGGATACCAGAAAAATTGGGAAAGTATGGTATCTTTTTTTTTTTTTTTGGTACCTGGGATCGAACTCACGACCTCGCGCCAGCCGAGTTACATCCCCGGCCCCAGTATGGTATCTTTCCAAGCCCCCAGAATTTCTGGACTACAGTTTTGGAGGGCATCAGATCTCTAGGGGACAGGGGTCACCTTCATCTCCAGGGCCCCAAGACCCTAGACTCAAGGTTCTTTAGAGAAGTCTCAGAAGGGCTGGGGCTGGCATCTGGGGTCTGAGGGAGGAGCAAGACTCTTGGACTCCTAGGGTAGGAAGGTTGCCGGGGGTTCAGATTCCTGGATCCCCCAGGGAGAGAGTCTGGGGGTCTGTATCCCTGGTTCTTTCCAGAGGTTAGCAACCTGGGTGTTCAGATGTCTACACTTTCCAAGGAGGGAGGCTTGGAGGCCTGGGTCTTGACCCTGGGCCTTAAGTTAGAAGGGGTAGGGGACCTCTGAGTCCTGGGTCCTCCAGCAACAGAGGACTGGACTCCATAGCCTGGTGCGGGGCGGGAACCCCGGGCTCCCTGTTTACTGAGGATGGAGCAGACTCTCAGCATCCTGGGGGCTGTTCTGAACACACACACGGCCTGTGGGAAGGTGGAGGTGGAGGCGGCAGGCATCTGTATGGGACAGCATTGCTGGGGGCCTGGGGTCTCTTACCTGCTCAGTGGGGTCCGAGGGAGCAGCAGGTGAACAGAGCTGGATGCAGAAACAGGTGAACGCTGCAGACTGACTCCGGGTGGGGCAGCTAGGGTCCCACAGGTGCACAGGTGACGCACCTGACCCCCTCCCTGGGGATCCTGGGAGCCTAGCAACGCACTGAGGCTCTTAAAGGAACGAGGATGAAGGATACTGTCTCTGGGGTGGAGAAGGGAGTTTGGAACTGGATGATGTGGGGAGAGACGTCACCCAACCAAACCATCTTTGAAACCAAGGGTCTTCTGTCCTCTCCTCCCAAACCCAAGGGGCCAGGTCCCTAGTTCCTTCCTACTGCTCAGGCCCAGGAGTCTGGGCCACCAGCCTTTCCTGTCTTGGAACACAGCAATCCAGGTGCCCAGCCTCATCCACTCTTAGGCCCAGGAATCCAAGCTCTTTTCCTCCTGTCTGGGGAACTAGAAGTTCAGGTACCCATGGTCTAGATTGTCCTACCATCTAGGACTTCCAACCTTTGCCACAACCCCACTGGGTATAGCAGTCCCCTTTTAGTCAGGTGTGGTAGTGCACACCTGTAATCCCAGCACTTAGGAGGCTGAGGCAGGAGGATTGCTATGAGTCTGAGGTGAGCCTGGGTTACATAGTGAGTTCAAGGTCAGCCTGAATTACATAGCCAGACTGTCTCAAAACAAGCAAAACACCGTGAGAGTCAGTGTGCAGAATGGGCTGTATCATCACAATATCCCAACTCCTGCCCAGAACCCAGGGCCTTTGTCTGTGTCCCCGCTTCACAGGCTGTCCCAGGCTTTCTGAATTTACGAGTTTGCCCATCATGTCACCTGTCTGCGTGGCCCTGTCACAGGTGCTCTTTGCCACCTTGGCCCCTTCTTCCTCCCCAGCTCTCCAGTCCCTCTGGTCTCTCCCTGCTGGGCTGTCACTGGGCCTGTGTGCCAGGCTGCTGTCCTTCTGTCTGTCTGAGAGCTTTTCCCCTTTGACGCCATCTCCTTCTCTCTTCCTTTTCCTTTTTTGCTCTGCGGCTCCTTTTCTTAAGCCCCTTCCCTTCCTTGGCCTCTGTCTCTGTCCTTCCTGTCCTGGTTATTCCTGCCCTTTGTGCCTGTTCCCGTCACCAGTCACCAGTGCTTCCTCTCTTGCGTTCCCGGTCTCTCTCTCTCTCTCTGACTTCTGCTCTCATAGTCCCTCCACAGCCTCTATTTTTATCCCTCTGACACACCCCCTGTGACCACCTCTCTGTCTGTCTCTCCCCCTCCCTCGTCTCAGGTCCCAGCTCCTGGTCCCAATTAGTTGGTGGCGGCCAAGCAGTGGCAGGGCCCCCACCCCCGGCTCCTCATTACCGCCAGCCGCTCCTAATGAGCCTGGGGGGGAGGTGACCCTGCGCCCCCAACCCGGCCTGCGTCACTGCCCAGTGCGGGGGCTGGGGAGGCGATATAAGGGGGATGCCCGTGTCGCAGCCCAAGCCCATTGCGCGGTAGGGTGCCCTGCGGGCAGCCTGGGGGTGGGCGGCTGGGGGGTGCAGGATCTGGACTGGGATTCTGACTTCAGCCTTCCTCTTCCCACAGGTGATGGAGACTCGCCAGGTGTCCGGGGGCCCCCGGATGCGGCTGCTGCTGCTCCTGCTCCTGCTCGTGCCCTGGGGCACCCACACCGCCTCGGGTGTCGCTCTGCCCCTCGTGGGGGTCCTCAGGTAGGTGCCAGACCCAGGACTCCCATGGGAGGGTGGGGACCCGGAGAAAAGGGAACAGAGGCCCAAAGAGAGGGCCAAGAGATCCAGAGAGGGGAGGGCAGCATCTGGCCCCGTGTGGAGGGAGAATGGGAGGTAGGCGACAGGAGAAAGATGGGGACAGATGTGGGCGAGGCGGCGGAGACTTGGACACTGATTCATTCTCGGCGCACCGCGGGCTGGGTTCCGCTGTGCCCGGCCGCGAGCTGAGCACCAGGGGCAGACCAAGATCGGGATCGGCTTGGGTCCTCAGGGGGCTTCGAACCCAGGGAGCAGAGGGACCGGGGTGGGAGACAAAGGGAGGGGAGGCCGAGCCCCTGCCCAGGTGCAGTAACCGGGTTCCGAGTTGGACCGCAGGGAGGACCGGCGGGCGGGTCCCGGGCGCGTGGTAACCCGGCCTCCCCGTCTCCGCACAGACCCCGCAACTCCCGCCAGGCCCGGGCTGGCCCGGCCACCCCGGTGTCGCGGCGTAGCCTGGCGCTGGCGGACGACGCGGCCTTCCGGGAGCGCGCGCGGCTGCTGGCCGCCCTCGAGCGCCGCCACTGGCTGAACTCGTACATGCACCGGCTGCTGCTGCTAGACGCGCCCTGAACCACCAATAAAGACTACTCGGCCGCGCGTCTCCAGAACCTGTGTGTGTGGGGTCTGCGCCGGCCACTCTTGGCGTCTCACCGTTGAGCCCCCACACCCTCTTATATTTTTGGTACCAGGAATCGAACTCAGGACCTTGCGCTTGCCAGGCAGGCGCTTGCCCCGTTGAGCTATATCCCCAGCCCTCAGCCCACCCGCCCTTTTTAAAACAGCGTCTCGCTGTGTAGCCCGATCTAGCCTCCAACTAGCAGCGATCCTCCTGCCTCAGTCTCCCGAGTGCTGGGATGACGGGTGTGCCCCGCTCCATTTTTCTCTTGGAAGCCAGCTTCCTTTCCCCCTCCCGACCTCGTCCTGCTCAGGCAGCTCGGTCCTTCTCGCCTTGGACCTCTGTCCCCCCGCACTGCATCTGCGCGCCCACCTCCGGTCTCTGCCGCTTCTTTCTGGTCCTGTCATCTCCCGGTCTCTGTTCCCCTGCGTCTCTGCCCCTTCTCCGGGTCTCTTTCTGAGTGTCCTCACGCCCGCCTGGCCCTCTGGAGAGCTCTGCTTCCCCCTCGACTCTGGTTCCGAAACTCTTCCCTTCTTAATTACGCTGCCCCTTTTCCCTGCTTGGCTTTACATGACTTCCTTTTCCTTTGGCCTTCGGGTCTCCATTCTCTCCTTCAACTCTCATTTTCTCAGTTTTGCTGTCGCCCCCTTGTCGCCTCTAGACTTCTCCTTAGGAACGCGGCTTCTAAACCTCTGCGCGTCTTCCTCGTCTGTGATGAGGATTAAACCAGATCCTGTACAGTACAGTGCTTCAGCACAGCGCCCGACGCGCAGAAAAATCCTTTAATTAGAAGCCTTTCCTCCTGGCTCACAGCAGCCTCTTCAGGGCTTTCTGACTGCGAGCTGCCCGGGAGAGCAGGGGGCACCAGGCTAGGGCGGGGGCGGGGACGGGAAGTCACCTGGGCAGCAGGTAAAGCGAGAAGCGAGGAGGCAGCCAATCAGAATCCGCTTTTCTCCCTGGAGGCTGGGCCAGTCCTTCGGCCCCGCCCCTCAACGCTGACCGGCCACACACTCCCAGCGAGACGCGGCGGGCGCAGACTCACGCCGGGGCGGAAGAGGAGGAGGGGCACAGCTCGTGCGGACCGCTCTCTGATTGGCCTGAAATGGAGGGTGGAGTCTCACGTCGAGGGGCGGGGCCGGTGCGAGCTGGTTGGCGAGCTCCCCCTCATTGGCCCTTAGGCTGTGGGGGCGGGACTGTGGCCGCAGTCCTTCAGAGAAGGAGGAGTAAGTATTCCTTACAACCACCCGGAGTTGGCCTAATGTTACACATAAACATGACTTAAAGTCAGGAGTAATTTTCTCAAGTTGACAGCTAGCAAAGGACAGTAGGATAACTGGAATCCAAACGCGTGTAATTTCAAAGATGCGGACTTCCCGCCACTCTAGCAAGCCAGGATTGCACGGCTGAGGAGCGCAGTCCGGCGCTCTCTTACCTGCTGCGCGAGTATGGGCTCTCGCGACCGCACGACCCGCTCTGCCCGCCCGGAGCCTGGGCTCCAGAGCCTGGCAGCTGGGGAGTGGCCTGGGCTCTTCCCCTATGCTACTTTCTCCCATCTCTTTATCTCTCACCACACTGCAGCCTCAAACCTTCCCGGGCTGCAAGAAAAACTGCAAAAAAACCCCCCGCAGTCCAGTGTGTTCCCCCCGCCTGGTCTTCGCACGGGCTCTGCTCCTCTGCCTGTTGTGACACCCTCTTTAACCACTGTCACCAGGCCATACCATCTCCAAAGCCAAAGGCACATGCGACTCATCTGCGAAGAACCCTTTGCAGGAGCCCAGTCCCACGCCCGTGTGCCGGTGATCTAACCCGGGGAGGAGAGGCTTCTCAGTCCCTGCCCACTCCCCTCCGCTCTCCTGCTGCGACTGGGAAGGGTTTTTCAGCAGTGCAACGCGGCACAGCCGAGCCGGGAAGACGGTCAGCGTTAACCCGGGGAGGGTTTCGGTGGGAGATGGAAGACGGCCCGCTACGGACCTAGGATGCGGTTAAGACAGGGCCAATCCCGGCCCCTGCCCATGGGGCAGCGGAGGCCAGTCAGGACCCGGTGGGGGCAGGGTGAGGTAGAGACCAGGGAGGAAGGAGGGAGACGTTGGAGCCCGTGAGCCCTTTCGACTCAGCCGGGCAGTGCCCGGGCTTCGGCCCTGTGGTCTGTGGTGGCCCCCGATGTACTCGGTGGGCAGCCCTCTTCAGGAACCTCCATGGCCATTTATGTGCCTCCCCGGTGACCTCTACTAACACGGAGGCCGCGTGTGGTCAGCCACATGCCCGCCCTGGAGCGGCACCCACCTTCCCGCCAGTGGGACGCTGGCAGCTCTGTCAGCTGTTACCTCTGGGCCCGAGGGCAGGGCTGCAGAGTTGCAGAGGCCCTGGCCAGACTACCTTCCCTCCTGCGGCCTGGCGTGGTGAGGAGATAAATAAGCCACGGCATCAAAGCCATTATTGGTGCATTTTGTTTTTGTTAAGAAATGGAGTCACAGCAGTAGGAAATCAGGAGACTCACATAAATTCCCAATACAGTGACGCGGCTGCCCCCACACTGGCTCCGGGACAGGACAGAGCTGTAGTGAGGGAGGTGGCGCCTACACTGGCGGTGGCTGGAGGTAGCAGAGCTGCAGGTGGGGCCAGGTGGGTGGCGGGGCCCGGCCCAGCAGCAGCACTGAGAGCAGCAGCAACAGCAGCAGCACGGGGCCCAGGACCCGGGTGGGGAGCAGCGGGTGCCGAGTGGCCCTGGTGGGAGGCAGGAGAGGGCTTAGCATGGGAGCCGCGGTCTCCCCAGGTCTGGCCACCTCCCTGCTTTGGGAGATGCTTCGAGGGCGTACCTGGGTGGCTGGGGATACAGCGGGGACAGGCAGAGCTGGCCCCAGGGCCTCCCGACTGGGACCAGCTCCTTCACCACGGGCACCAGGGCTCGCTGGGACAGTGGCTCGGCAGGACTGTGGAGGGACACAAGGGAAGGAATTACCCCCAGCTGTCTGTCCCCAAGACCCCCCCATCCTTGTGGGTCCCATTACCTCTCAGATGGGCAGCCCGCACTGTCTCCAGGTTGAGGGTCTCTCAGAAGGATGGGTGGGTCAGCCTGGAAGGACAAAGGAGACACCCCTGGAGCACTGGGTCCTGGACGGGGAGTGGCCTCGGGCCAGCCCATGGGATGTGGTGAGCACACAGGAGCCGGTGGACACAGGGTTTGGTGTGGTACTGTCTCTGGGACACGATGTCAGGTGGCGGTCCCAGCTCTGCAACTTCCAGCCATGCATCCTTTGGCAGGTCATGCCGCACCTCTTTAAAAGCCTCACTTTACCCATTCACCTGTCAGGGATGTGACAGACCCCACTTCATACGGTAACCATGGAGACTAGAAGATAACTGCAGGTAGCTGGGCATGGTGGCACACACCTGTGATCCTAGCACTCCAGAGGCTGAGGCAGGAGGACCACTGCAAGTTCAAGATTGACCAGAACTACACAGCAAGACCCTATCTCAAAAAAATAAAAAAAATTTAAAAAAAGGAAAAAACTGGGAGGGGCTCAGAGTGGGCCCAGTACAGCGAGCACTCAACTGAGCGAGCTACTCATTTTGCCATCTTCACGTGTCACCTGGTTCTGGGAGTTTCTAAGTCCCTGAGGCAGTGCCAGGACCTCTGCAGGTGGGAATCCGTGTGCTGGGCCTCAGACTGCTCCACGCCTGTGCCCAGGCCTCGGGCCACCTCCTGCCTCGGTCTCTCGTAGGGCCTCCTCTCCATAGCTCTGGGTCTTCCCACCCCCACAGCTTTGCTCCAGGGGCAATGATGATGACACCAATAAGGCAACAAAAACAGAAGGCTTCCCCCAGCTACGTCTTCACCCCCGCCAGCCACTGTGCCAGGCATGGGACCAGGCCCCTCACCGTGTGGTCGTGAACAGGACAGCCGGGCAGACTATCACCGTACCAGCTGTGCAGAGGCAGAGCCGGCACTGCCTGGGCCAGGAGTGTGGTGGACTTTGGGGCCAGGCTGCTCAGAGCTGAGCATCCCCAAGGGCAGCCACCTTGGCCAGTGTGGGCCCCAAAGTGTCACCAGTGTCCTGAGGGGGCCAGGGGCGCAGCCAGGCTGGCTCTTGAGCACCTCAGCTGGACACCATGAGCTTCTCAGCCAGTTCCTTCCCTCTCTCCTGTGACTGAGTAGGGGCTGTAGCCTCTCCCTTGCAGGGAAGAGTGGGGGCTCTGAGCTGGGAGATGCTGCAGCTGGGAAGGGGTGCCCACTGCACGTGGCCCCTGACAGGACGCTGTGCATTTATGCAATCCAGGGGTGTGTGCTCAGCCCTGTGCGCTGGCCGTGGGGTCTCCTGAGAATATTCTGGCTGCACCCACTCAGCCACTGCGAGGGCCTGGTTATCTCAAAGCCCAGTGATGACGTTTTCTCTGCTCCAGAGGAGCTGGGCAGGGGCAGGGGCTGGAGGGACTGGGGTGACCAGAAAGGGTGCTGCGACTGCCTACCCTGAGCCGGCTCTTGGTTTCCTCCACTCCCTCCACTTCCACTCTCTCTTCCTCTCTTCCAGGTAACCTGAGGGCAATGAAGTCATGGCCAGGCCTCCTCTGCCCAGGGGGCTGGGAGGGAGCCTCAAAAGCAGGTGGGGTCACAGCATACATGTGCTTTCCAGGGCAATATCCATCAAATTCTCCAGACTCTGATCCCCTCAAAGGGGAAGGGATCCTCTTTATGTTGGAACAGAATTCTCACCTACTACTTCCCAGGTGATTTCTCAACAGAGGCTTCAGGTTCGCCCACCTCCAACACCCTAGTGCCCGCTGCACCTGCATGCCCGCGGCGCCGCTGCCCAGCGCCTGTGCCTGTCTCCGGAGTCTCAGTCTTCCTGGGTCTGTAAGGCCTGCAGCTCCTGCTCAGGTCTGCCTACCCTCAGGTCCAGCCCTGGGCTCTGCCCCCGCCTCAATGGCTTCTGAAGCCCCCACTCCTCTGGGGCCACGGCTGCTAAGCCCCTTCAGTGCTGCTCTGGAGACTCAGTTCTAGTACCCACCTGTCCACGCTGCTGCTCACATCCTCAGCGACACCGCTGTGTCCTCAGGCCCCTGCTTGGAGCCCAGCCTCTGCCCCCTCCCCCAGCTGTCTGATCTCCCGAAAGTACTACTCTGGACCCAGGAGGTTTAGTCCCCCAAACCTGTCACAGTCAGGCTCAGCCCTGGCTGCCTTTGGCGCCACAGTATTTACCACCTTGCTCACTCACAGATCCCCCACCCGCTCCGGAAACTCAGCCGGCACCAGCCCTGCCCCGCACCAGGCTCAGCACCTTCTCTGTTCCGGGAGACAGTGGCGCAGGGTGGGCATGGCTCCAGAGCCCCCAGCCTGCCCAATCTCAGCTCTTCCAGACAAGTCCAATCAGAGGCCACAGCGGGCAGCCTCATTAGTCCCCACGGCAGAGGCTGAAGGCGCAGGGAAGGGGAGAGGGAGACACCACCGGAAGCCAGAGGTCCTGGGTTGGCCCAGACATCTAATGCATTTTACATGTTCAGCGGCCTGGACACAGCCTCGTGACAACCACGTCAGTCACCATGCTGGGGCTTCAGGGATGCAGCTGGATGCGCTCCCCAGCCCCAGCACTAAGTAACTGAGGTGGTCTGAGGAGCACCCATGGGGTCTCATCCCTGCCCAGCCTCCTGGAGGTCTAGGAGGGTGTGCTCAGTGGGAGGGGGACCGCCCTGCTTCCTGTCTACGCGGCTCCTGTCCCAACTCCTTGGTCCCACAGGGCCCCTCAGGGTCGCCTCTTCCAGGTGCCGCAGCTCCTCCCAGAGCTGTCGGGGTCTCACCCATCTCTGCTCCACAGGCCCGGGGCCCCTCAGCAAGGCTTTGTGTGAATGAAGGAGTGGCACTGATCCGCGAATAGGGAGCCACCGGGGGAGAGAGGGTGTCACTGGGAGGCAGAGGCTGCTCAGTGAGGACCGCGCTCCTTACCCCGCGGACAGCTCCTTCTCTGCTCCTTCAGGGCATGCCGGCTCTCCCTTGGAGTTTCTCTGTGGGCACGAAAAGGACAGATGTCCCTCCTCCTGCCACTCAGAACCCTTGCCTGGGCTTTGGTCACGACTGCTCCATGGTGCCCCCCCCATCCACCCCCCTGCCTTCTAAGGCCTCTCCTTGTGTCCCTGCTCGGAGTCACTCGGTCACCCCCCTGGGGCAGAAGCCACAAACAGGACAGTTGTTCCTGATTGTCCCACATGCCCTCCTGCAGGGCCCAGGAATGAAGGTCCCCTGTGGCCTGAATGCCCACCAGTCTCCTGCTCACTGGCCCAGGAGCCCAGCAGCCCCTCGTAACCCCTCAGGACGCAGGGTCTCTGCATGCCCCAGAGCCGCCTCCCGGCCTCCACCCGGTCACCGACCTGACATCGCTTTCCAAATAGCCACCGCCTGTGCGCCCAGCTGCCTGTGGTGGCCCTCAGGATGTCATCTGGTCCTCAGCCCTGTCCACCCCATCCCCAAGGCCTCCAGCTGGTCCCTCGCGCAGCCCAGAGGGCTCTTTCCTGCTAGAGCTCGACCCTCGCCTCGCGTTCGGCCTTTTTGTGGCACCGTCTCTCAGGCTGACAGAGACTCCTTTCACTATCTGGCCCGGCCTCACCCCTCACTAGTCAGCCTGAGCCACCTGGACCCCCGAGTGTGATGTGGATTTAGGCCCCCAAGGCTGTTGCTGCTGCCCAGAAAGGCCTCAGTCCTTGAACCACTTAATAATATTTTGCTTCTCCTCTGTCTCTCCCTATTTTGTTTTTGTTTTTTTTGAGATGGGGGTCTCACTATGTAGTTCCAGGCAGGTTTTAAACTCACAGTGATCCTCCTGCCTCAGCCACCCGAGTGCTGGGATTACAGGCAGGTACCACCACACCTGGCAACAATTTTAAATATGATGATTCCTGGCAGTGTTTTATTAAAAAAGAAAATAGAAGCTGCTCGATTTGTGCGGGTCCATCCTGAGAACAGGGGTGGTATGTGCTTGGCTTGGGGCTTGAGTTCTAGCATGCAGTGGGCTCTCAGGAAACATCTGCTCATCAAGCATGGTGAAGGGCAAAGGCATGAAGGGGGTCCTGTGGCCTTGTCCCCCCTCCTGCTCACCTGTCCCCCATCTAGGACTTCGGATGGAACCTCGGGTTCCTCACCGGGCTCCTGGGCCATCTCTCCCCACTGCCACACCCCACACAGGGGACTGGAGAGGTCGGCATCTGCCACATCTTGCTTCTGGGAAGAAGTTGTTTCTGAGATCAGGAAGGGCCAGACTGAGGCAGAGGTGGAGAGGGGTGCAGGCGTGGGGCTGGGGAGAGTGGAGGTGGGAGAGGCCTGATGTGAGCCTGGGGCTGGGGCCGGCGGGGCAGGGCCAGGGAAAGGGCAGGTTAGGGACGGGGTGGAGAACTGAGATGGCTGTAGGGACGGATGGGACAGGGCTGGGTCAGGGCTGGGCCTGCACTGCCAGTGGATTTGGGGTTGGGAGCTGAGGTAGAGACAGGAGAGCTGAGTTTAGGGTGGGAAGCTCTTTGGCAGCAGTGTGATTCAGGGGCTTCCCAAGAGAGCTCTGGGGCCATGGGCCAGGCCAAATGTGAGCATCAGAGTGGGGGAACATGGGGCTTCTGTCTTGGTGGCCACCAGCATAGTCCAGGGGTGCCAGGCCTACCTGCCAAATAGCTTCAATCTCCAAGCCCAGTGATGGGGGCAGTGGCGTGGTCCAGCCTGCTCCTCTGGCTTGTGCTTCTTCCAAAAGCCTGGCCACACAGAGTGGGGTGCTGCTTCTATCTGCTGCCAGTGCCAGCCCGCCCTCCAGATCCTGCCTGCCTGCTTCCACCTCCACCCCACTCCCCGACACCCACTCACTCATCCGGCGCCTCCTGGGCCTGACAGAGCTGCTCCTCCAGGTGAGAGATTTCCCGTCTCAGTTCCTGCAGGGGAGGTGAGCACGCAGGACTCTGGGTTCTCCACTCTGCCCCCAACCAGTCCCTCTTCACCTCTGCTTCACTTTCCCAGACTCAGTGCCAAGGGACCAAGGGACAGGGCAGTCACACACTTAGAAAGCTGAAGAGACAGAGAGCGTCACAGCCAGGAAAAGTATGGCAAGGCAGGCAGAGGTGGGGACCCCTGGAAAAGTGAGGTGTGGATGGCAACAGACTGACGCGGTGAGGGGCAAGAGAAACACAGGATGTGAGGCTCATAAGGACAGGAGCCCAGAGTGGCCCAGGGACACACCGGCTCTACCCAGAGGCCGGACAAGCGCTGCAGGGAGCCGGCCTGAGTCGGAACCATGAAGAGGGGCGAGGAAGGGAGGACGGGAGCTGGGAAGGCAGAGGAGGAGATGGCGACACAGCCGCAGCTCTGTGCGGGGAGGGGGATGGCAGGGGGGCGGGGCCTTACCTGGGTGGTGGCTCTGTACTCTTCCACGGTCTTGGCCAGGCTCTCCGTGTGGCGTGCGCGCTGGGAAGGCACAAAGCCAGCTGAGGTGGGGCCCAGGCCTCCAGCTGCTGAGGCTGTTGGTCACGGGGGACTGGCTGGGGGCTGAGAGGGCACGGCCAGGACAGAGCGACTTCCAGATCCCATGGGCCACGCTCGTGACCTTGGGGACACCTTCTGGCCTCTCTGGGATGACAGGAGAGGGGCAGATGTGCATGGGGCCCTCACCTCCGAGAGGATGGTGTCCCGTTGGCAAATGAGGCGTTCACACTCACAGAGCTGCCGCTGCCAAGGAAGGAGCCCGTCTGTCTCTGGCCTCTGGGATGCCCTGGCCTGGTCCCCACCACCCCTCCTCCCAGGACCTCTCCTCAGCCCTGTGATGGCCTGCATGTCAGCTACACCAAGGGGGTGCAGGGGGCTTCTAGAGCCAGAGAGCCAGATCCTGACACAGGAGTCCTGAACTCAGCCGGCAAGAGCCTTGGTGGCTGAACCCGGGATGGTGACAGTGGCCCTGGGGAGCGGAGCTGTCTGGCAGCAGGCAGAGGCAGCACCTTCAAAGCGTCCTTCTCTGTGGCCAGCTCCTCACTCCTCCTCTTCACTCCCTCGCGCTCGGCCAGCAGCTTCCCGTTCTGGAGGAGAACAGTGCACAGGCAGTCGGCTTCAGCATGTGGTGACGCCGATGCCAACAGCTGCCTTTTGCTGAAAATTCAGGGTGTCAGTCTCACACTAAGCACTTCGCATGTTTGGACCTTTCAATCCCAGTGGAGCCTCAGCTCCAAGTTCTATGTGTGTGCACCCCATCAATCAAAAGGGAGTCAGACACGGTAGTACACACCTGTAGTCCCAACTACTTGGGAGGCTGAGGCAGGAGTATCCCAAGTTTGAGTCCAGCTTGAGCAACTTAATGAGATTCATCTCAAAATAAAAAGGGCTGGGGACGGATCTCAGTGGTAGAGCACTAGGCCCTGAGTTTAATCCCCAGTACGGAAGTGTAGAATAGAGGAGGAAGATAAAAAGGACCTACTTTCTGGGGTCCTGTGAGGATTAAATCAGTTGCTAATATTTTCCAGCACTTACTGAGCACCTCACGTGTGTCAACTCAGTTCCTAGTCACCATTTTAAAGAAAAAGGCAACTCAGGCACAGAGGGACTGCGCAGTCTGCCTGGTCACATGTTGCTGAATGCTAGTGAGCACACACACTGCCAGCAGTGGCCACAGTGCTTGATAAATGTTCAGCGTGTGTTCAACAGATACTTAACTCTTTATTACGATTTTTGTTTTTTTTTTTGAGCCAGGACCTTGCCATGTATCTCAGGTTGGAGTTGAGGTCCCTATGCAGCCCATGGCTACAAAGTTCTATGTTTCTTGTTTTTTTTTTTTTGTGGCACTGGAGATTGAACTCACAATCTGGTGCCTGCCAGACAGACGCTTAAACCACTGAGCCAAACTCCCGGCCCTGGTTTTTTTGAGGTGGGGTCGTACTACGCAGTTCAGGCTGGCCTTGTGCTTGCGTTGTAGCCCAAGCCAGCCTCGAACTCACAACGCTCCTCCTACCTCAGCCTCCCGAGTGCTGGGATTAAAGGCGTGCACCATCACGCCCGGGTCCTACATAGTTCTATGGCCTGAAACTCACTGTGATCCTCCTGTCTCAGCCTCCTGAGTGTTTGGCTAACAAGCATGTGCCACTGTGTCCATCTTAGTTTGTTTGAAAGAGGATAAAAACAAGGCCTGCTATTGCTTTTGGTTGAAATGTGTCATTTCTTTTAATCTAACAGTAATTTCTCTCACAGGTACTTTTCGGACCTCCCCATCTGTGGCAGAATCCAGATCAAGTGTCTGGTGGAATTGGTGCATCTGCATTTGGCTGGTGTCGTTTTTTGCTCCCAGGGGTGACGGTCATCCAGGACCTGGAGCAGGCTCCTGCGCAGTGTTCCACCCTAGCTTTGCCACCAGCCCCACAGAGGCTGCAGAGGAGTGCGGGGCTCAGAGCCCTGGCCAAGCTCACACGGGGGAAGTGGATGCAGACCCACCCCAGGGATGTGAGTTCAAATCCCTGGCTGTAACCTCGAGTTCACCTCCATAGCAGACGCGGTGCTAGGTGAGAATGGGGCACGGAGGGCAGCAGCCTCGGTGCAGCCGTTGGGAGCGCAGGGAGAGCAGCGATGGCCCAAAGCAGAGGGTGCCAACACAAGCTCCAGAGGCAGGCCCCATGGAGGGCCACTGCGACCTCAGCAGTGTCTGGGCTGCCACTCTGAGGGAAGCAAGGAGGCCAGGAGAGGGCAGCCCCTGCCAGCTGCAGAATGGGACTTCAGAATCAAATGGCCAGCACTCTAAGGCTGAGGCAGGAGGATCGCCAAGTTCAAACCCAGTCTGGGTAACTCAGCAACTTAGCGAGACCCTGTCTCAAAATGAAAAATAGAAAAGGGCTGGTGATGTAGTTGAGTGTGAAGGCCCCAAACACTGCCAAACAGAACAAAGCAAACCAAACAACTCGGCCCAAACTGCAGCCTAATGTTTCCATGCACCAGAAGTCTCCCACCAAACTGTGTGGAGTTGAAGCCCTTGCAGGAGATGCATTTGGCAGCGGCACAGGCAGATAAGAGTTTCTGGCATGGCCCTCCTCTGCTGCCTCAGGACACTGAGGCCGACTCTGCCCTTCTCCCGCGGGCTGGGCTCCAAGGCTTCCATCAGCTGCCGTTGCTCCGCTTGGTCTCCGTGGGCCTGGACTGCCAGGTGAAGGGCAGAGGAAGGACGGGCAGGAGTGCTGTGTCAACATCTGTCCACCTGGTGGGGACTGCGGGCTAGAGCCTGGGCCCCTTGGCGGGGTGCTTGTTTCTCAGCTGCTGCTGCAGAAACCCGAGCCAGCCCCTCGTCCTCCTTCAGAAGACTGCGTGTCCCTGTGGCCGGGCGAGTGTCTCGTTACTGGCATTATCCTCCCTAACTGTGTAACTGTAACCGTAACCGTAACCGGAGAACTCAATCTATAGCTGCTCCATGGGCAGCCGCGGTGAGGGTGGAGACCGAGAATAGCTGCAGCTGGTGGAGCGAGCGAGTGCCTAAGTCTGGGCACTGCTGACTGAGGCTGAGGCGGTGATCTTGGCCTGGAGGGGCCTTCTGTGCCTCGAGGAGGCGGGGACTGCTGGCTGCCACTCCCCTGCTTGTCACTTCTGCGGTCCTCAAGGATCCACTCTTATGCCTGAGGGTAGGCGAATGCCAGCCCCAGCGCTGGAGGTGAACGAAGAGGGCCATCTTGGCAAATTCAGGAGACACAGCTGTCATTTTTGTCCCTTCTTGCTTATTTGCCTCGCATCCTAGCAGAAGGTCAGATCCCCTCCCATTCTCCTTTGCATGGGGGGCAGGGTATGTGATCCCCCTTGTCAGTGAGATATTAGAGAAGTCTGTGGTGGGTGGGGAGTGGGACAGCCTGCTTCTGTAGAAAGCTCTTCCTTCAGATGAACAATGTGCCATTAGATAGGTATTTGCCGGGGCCTTCTCTCCTGGCTTTGAATGAGAATGTGAGGTCTGGATCTCTTGCAGCCATTTGTGACCATGAGGCTAGCAGCAGACGGAAAAGCCAGTGAGTCAACAAACTGATCTGGAGACCATGTCCTTTAGAATTTCTAAAGAAAACAAGTGTCCTTTAGGTTGAAGCCCCCATTTCCTCAGAGATCCTCTTCCTTGGAGCTGAAAGTGTTCTGGACCCATCAACAGCCAGGTTATCTGTGTCAGGGAGTGACCTGACCATCCGCTGTAAGGCTCAGATGCCATGAGATGTGAGGAAGCGGCTGCTGCCAGGAAGAACCTTTCCCTCCTTCCTAGGAAAGACGCTCTGGGAGAAACCACCTCATCCTGTCCACGCTCCATGCCTCACACTAGGGCGGCCACCTGCTGTGTGGTTCCCATTGCCTCAGGTGGGGACTGACAGAAGAGTGCGGAATAGTGGAAAAAGTTGGGAAGTCAAGGTGAAAACCTGTACAGAGGTAGGGCTAACAGCTTTAGAGGGAATACATGATCCACCCCAACCAGGCAGAGATGCTTAGACCTGGGGAACGGTGCTGAAGAGTCAGAGGAAACCACACCTGTAATCTCAGCACTCTGGGAGGCTGAGACAGGAGGATCACAAGTTGGAGTGCAGCCTGGGAAATTTAGCAAGACCCTGTCTCAAAATAAAAAATAAACAGTAGGCTGGGATGTAGCTCAGTGCAAAGCTTAGTAAAAAAAAAAAAAAAAAAAAAGGCTGGAGACTGAAAATGAGTCCTGAGCCAGCCCCAGGCCCCTTGGCTGTGAGGGTAGGGCAGGTGGACACAGAACCGCGGAGGCCCGGGCGAGTCTGGGAATCTGAGAGGCTCTGCGCCCTTCGCAGCCCCGCCTCAGGCCCAGAGATAGGAAGGACTAAGGGACACCGTGGGAGGGCCGGCAAGGCCCTGTGTGCCCACTGGAAGCAGCCAGACCTCCTCAGGACCCGGAAGGGTGTGCAGATGGCTGTGGGTGCCACCAGCAGCTGCAGCGAGGACTGGGAGTGCAGAGGGCGGCAGGCAGTGCGGGCCTCCCCGAGGCTGGGAACAGATGGGAGAGAGATCACACATCTCCTGGAGAGCGAGAGGACAGACACCCAGTGAAGACTGTGGTTTCCGGGGGCCCCGTGAGGATCCCCTGCAACTCAGGTGCCACCTTGGGGTGCAGTGGGCAGCAGCAATGAGTTCCATCACCGTTGGATTCCAGTTTCAGCTGCAAGAACCAGGTGGGCCCAGAATGAACTAAGATAGTACTTTCTGTCTCATGAAATGGGGCTGGGATTAGACGTGAGGCTGAACTTCGCCCACTGAGATAGGCAGGCCCTGACCAGAGGGCTGGCGTTTACCCCTCATGACGGCCCCACAGAACCGCTAAGTCTTCTCTCTGGCTCTTGGAGAATGAAACTAAAGCTCGGGGGCTGGTGTGGGGCCAGCAGGGTGAAGCCCTTGCCTGGCACACTCAGGGCCTGAGCTTCATCCCCAGCACCACAAGCAAAAACAAAATAAGGCTTGGAAAGGATAAGCCACATGCCTAAAATTGCCTGTTGTGTAAGTGGCAGAGATGGGATCTGAACTCAGGGCTGACTTTAGAGCCCATGTTCTTTTTACCATTAGCAGAGCTAACACCTGAACGATGCTAGCCAACTCCTAGCCAGCATGTCCTCCACGTCTACCTGTGTCTTTGGCTTTGCTCACCTGAATGGGTGAGGACACTGAGTCACAGTAAGGGGAGCAATGGCCCGTGCCTGCCTAGGTGGCTTCAGGCAAGCCAGGGACCCTCCCGAGCCCGCTCTTGTTGACCGTGCAGCTCTTACTTTGTGACGTAGCCCAGGGCACTCACACGCTTTTGGGATGCCAAGGTTTCACCTGCAGGCTGTGGGCTACAGAGGGCTTGGCGTGGCGGGGGGACAGTGGTGCTGGGCCTTGGCTCACCTCCTCCTGCAGGGTCTCCACCTCCGCCGCCAGGTGCTGCTGTTCCTTCTCCTGACCAAGCCAGAGAGGACAAAGGCTTCATTTCCTGACTCCCTGCCTCCAGAACTCCCCTCCTCAGCCTGGGTCATTAAAGAACAGGGCTGGGAGCTGAGTGTGGCAGCTCAGGCCGGTAATCCAGCACTCAGGAGGCTGAGGCAGCAGGATTGCTGTGAGTTTCAGGGGAGTCTGAACTACATAGCAAGTCCCTGACTCAAAACCAAACCAAACCAGGCTGGGCATGGTCACGCACGCCTGTAATCCCAGCACTTGGGAGGCTGAAGCAGGAGGATCACCACGAGTTTGAGGCCAACCTGGGCTACACAGTGAGTTCAAGGTCAGCCTGCACTACAAAGTGAGACCCTGTCTCAAAAAACAACCCCCCCCCACAAAAAAACAAACAACAAATCCAACCCAATCCAACCCAGGGGTGGGAGAATGGCTACTGCTGTCACTGTGGTAGGGTTTGTAGGTGGGTCTAAGGAGGTGAACAGGACCCAGAGCAACTGCTCTGACTCCAGGAAGGAGGGAGGGGCCCAGCACCCACCGTCTGCCGGGCCTGGGCCAGCAGGCATCGATTCTGCTCCTCCAGGCTCTTGGCCAGAGTCTTTAGGTCCTCCAGCTCCTCATCCACGGCCTTGGCAGACTGCAGAGCCTGTTGGGTGCTGAACAGGCAGGGCCAGGGGAGCCATGTGAGGAGGGGAAGGTAGACATGGAGAGATCCACTCAGACAGACAGCAGCCGGAGAAATCCCACAGTGGGGAGGGTAGTGGCAGGTGCTCAGAGCGGGGCAGACTGAAACACACAGAGAGGGGACAGAGACTCAGAGAGACAGGGCGGGACAGAGACCTAGAAGGGGCTGCAAAGACCCAGTTTCAACCTAAAGACTGAGAAGATGGGACAGAAACCTAAAAGAGGGAGACTAAAAGAGCAGGACCATAACAGATATGGGGTTCAACAAGCACAGAGGAAGGACAAGGCCAATGACACAGGATCAGAAAGAGAAGAAGGACAGAGGAGTCCACGCCTGTCATCCCAGTATGTGGGAGGCTCAAAAGCTCAAGGCCAGCCTGAGCTATATAGTGAGATCTGGCTGGGAATGTAGCTCATCATGAAGGCACTGGGTTCAATCATGAGTACTGGGTAGTGGGGAGTGAGAGCTACACCTAAAGGAAAAGACAGACACAACCAGAAAGGGTAGGGGATAGAGACATGGAGACACGAAAGAGAAAGCTAAAAGAGAGATGAGAAAGGCACAGATGTAGAGTCAAAGGCCCCAGCGGGAGACACAGATGCGGCAGAGACTGGGGCTGCCGAGGCGGGAGGTGGCCAGACGCGCGGCCCACCTGCGAAGCTGCCTGCGCAGGGCCAGAATTTCCTCCCCGAGGCGCGCAGAGCCCTCCTCGGCTGTCTCCACGCTGCGCTGCAGCTTGGCGTTCTCCCCCGCCAGTCGCCGGTTGCTGAGCTCCAGGTCCTCCAGGGTGCTCAGCAGGTCAGCAGCGGCAGGCCTGGGGGGTGACAGATGGGGTCACTGTGCTGCCGTGTGCCCTCTCCTGTCGGGTGGGGCTGGCGATGGGAGATGGGGCCGCTCTGGAGAAATGCAAAGAGCATTTCTCCCTGAGTTTAGCAAGGCCCCTGCCCTGCACCCACCCACATCAGTCACCAGCAGGCATCAAGCCCTCCCCAACCCAGGCAGCTGGAGAACACAGGACAGAGTGGGCTCGGGAGGGGGCTGAGGATAGGTACAGCTCGGGCCTGGGGTCTTCCCCTCCAAAGCTCTCCAGGTTGGCTGGCTCTTCAGCTTCTGGGCATCCTGGAGGGGCACAGAGAACAGCAGGTTGGGCTCCGTGGTGACCTTCAATGCTGGGGTGCAACCTGCACCCTCTCTTTCCTCAGGGGTTCCCTGCGCTCCGAGGGCTGCGGTTGTCCCACTGAAAAGGCCTCTGGCTCATCGCTATCCTGAGCTCAGGCTGGGTCGTGTGGACAAACCCCTTCCCCATTCCTTCTGCACACTGGGGCACCCTAACTTCCCCAAACCCATTTCCTGTCCCAGGTCGCCTGGCAGCCGCCAGCCACTGGGCTCCTCTGGCTCCTTCCTCATGTAGCAGCTCAGCCCCCTGACTCTGCTCCACGCTTTCCTCTCTGTCCCCACGCTGTCCCCGGCCTCCTGGACTCTGGTCTCGCTGTCCTTGCCCTCTGGGCCCTGCGCTGTCTGGCCTGTCCCTGTGGGCTCACGGCCCTACCCTGGCCCCAAGCTCATGAAGGAGGTTCAAGAAGACATCAAGAAACCTGCATCTTTGGCTTTGTAAGGATGGAGAAGTACACCTGCCTCCCTTTTTGGAGCTGATGATGGAACCCAGCACCTCAGCCACACTAGGCAAGCACTCTGCTGCTGAGTGACACCCAAGACGTGGCCACTTGTTATGGAGCACCTCCTAGATGGGAGGCCCTGCGCACAGGGTGATGAGCACACCCACTAACCCAGCAGGAGGGCAGGGACTTAGCAGGTGACCACAGCTCCGAGAGAAAGGTGCACAGGTCTGTGAGCAAGCAGAGACAGCAGGAGCCACTGGCCTGGCGGACAGCTCAGGGCTCCCCTTTGCCTGAGGTGCGAAGGCTGAGGGAGGTGCAGGGAGTCTGGTTGGAAACAGCCTGGGCTCAGGCCCAGATGGCACCCGTGTTGCGGGGGGATTAAGGAGGGGTGGGTGGGGCTCTGCGGGCCTCTCTCACAGGGCTGCAGTTGGCAGAAGGGGTTGAAAAAATCCCGAGGAAGAAACCCAACCCAAAAGCTTGATGAAGGATGAAGGGACAGGCACACAGGCACCTAGAAAGCCAAAGTCACAGCTCCAGGTGAGAGTAAAGGTCCTGGTCACACGTTATGCCCTGCCCTGCCCTGTGAGAGGTCCCCCCACGGGCTGCCCCTGGGTCCACCTGCTTCACACTATATATAGCGCTCTCACCAGATGGCAGCTGCGGGGAGGTCGGGGCTCCCTCAGAGGCGGTCTCCTCTCCCAGCTCTAATCCCCTGTATCAAAGGCATGAGGCTTAGGGCCCCCTGCAGCCACCCTGCCAGCCTGACCTGGCCCTGCAGGGGCCGAGGCTGGGCGGGCAGAGGGGCCGGGTCAGGTGAGTTTGTGGTCCTGTGGGGAGGAAGGTGAGGCCAGATGGCGCAAGCCTGGGGCCAGATGGGAAAGCAGGAGGGTGGGGCCTGGGTTAGGGAAGGGATGGAGAGGGCCGTGAGCCTCCCAGCGTCCCCCTCCTCGGGCGTCTTTATTCAGGTGCCTCCTCCTCCCAGGCACTCAGTCCTCTGAGCCTGCCCCACCTGCTCCCACCCCATCTCTTTTCTCTCCCCCTCAGCGGTGGGACTGGCATGTGGTGAGATTTGAGGAAGGACTTCCCAGAAGGGGTTGGAGGTGCAGGACCTCACCCGTGGAGCTGACAGGCGGCAATCCAGTCCCGCATGACCACCAGGAAGGTGTTCAAGTCCACGGTGGCCCCAGGACCCTCCCCGTTGGGGTCCAGGCTTCGGGCTAATGTCTGGAGGCGTGCGTCCTGGGGTCCCTGGCCGGTCACGGCCTCCAGGTAGGCCAGCACGCGGGTCACAGCCACAGTGCCTAGGACAGAGGGCCGGAGACATAGAGAGACCAAGTGTAGCGTGGGTACAGAATATCACCCATGGGGACATGTTAGGCAAGTCTCTTTCTCTCCTCTACGTCATCTTTCCTACCTGGAAGTGGGGCCCAGTCACCCCAGCTCACCAAATGAACCAATGAGGACAGAGCTGAGGGACAGCACCCTCGCTCCCCACCAGGCCCCCAGAACCCTGCCCTCTTCTGCCAGGGCCCCCAGGGTTGCCTTGGCCCCTTATCCTCTTCTTTCCTCAGTGAAGCTTCCCACAGTCACCCGCTTTGTCCCTGCCGTGCTCCATCCTGTCGCTCCCATCCCCACCTTGCTCCCGCTGTGCCCAGCCTACCCCGCCCACCTGTCCTCTGAGGGTCACAAGCTTCAAACGTGGAGTTGAGTATCTGCTCTTCTAAGCTGAGCAGTGGCCCCAGGCTCATGTCCTCCGGCTGCTCCCAGAGGTAAACTGAGAAAGAGGGCGCGGGCCCTAGTCAGAGAGCAGAGAGGAGGAGGGTGACACTGTCCTTGGTCCTTAGGCTCCCAGGGGTGGTGATTCAACTGGAGCCATCTGGGGCTGGGGCTGGTGGGTGGGTGGAAGCTTCAGGTGGGGGATGAGTGAAGGTCTTTGAGCCCCCCACGTGCATCCCGTCTTTCAGCCCAGGAAGTCCCCTTCCCTGCCCCGTGTCCAGTGGGCTTGGGAATACATAACGAGCTCTGAGATCACCCGGGCTGCCTGGCTTCTCCAGCCTCACCAGCCAGGCTCAGAGGGGGGCAGGTGTGAGACTGCGAGAGAAGGGAGGATTCTGGGAGGAGCCAAGGGCATGCCCCCCCCCCCAAGCCAGGAACAATCCGATAAAGCGTGGGCAGCCTGCATCGATCCCACCCGCCACATCTCCGGTCTTGCAGCCTGCCCTAGGGACCAGGGCTCTCTCCTCCCCGCATCCCCAGGCAAGGCTGGCGTCACCAGAGCCGAGTCCTGGGCCAGAGCCCCAAGACGCAAAGGGATGGGTCACGGCAGGGTGGGCAGTGGGAATGGGGGGTGACTGGGAGCTGGATCTGAGCTGCCTGTGTGTTTGTGGTGAGGTCACTTCTCCTTTTGGAGCCTCAAATGCCCCCAAGTAAAGCAGGGTTGGGGGTGGATAGAGCGATCCCTACTTACCAGGCCTGGGAGGGTTAGCTGTGTGTGTGTGCGTGTGTGTGTCCCGAGGGGCTGCCTGTTCACCGCTAGTTCCACACTGCCTGCACACAGCGGGCACTCATATGTGTTCTGTGACACAGGACAGATCTCCACAAGCCGGGCCCCACTGCTCTCCTGGGGCCAGCAGCAACCTGCCAGGTTCCTGGACAGTGGCTGGCAGCGGCTTCCTGAGCACAGGTTGCTGGCTTGGGAAACCTGGGCCCCAGCTTGGACATGGGGCAGTGTTTGGGGCCAGGGACTCTCTGAACCTCGGCTGCTCCTGGGACCTGGGTGCCGTGTTACCCAGGGGGAACATCTGGAGAGACCTGGCACGTGGCAGAGATGTAGGGACGTAGCGTTCAGTAGGTGCCAGGCCCTCATGTGAGCATAGGAGGCAGCTCTCCTCAGCCCCACTTTACAGATGCAGAGACTGAGGCACAGGATTTAGGAACCTGCCCAGGGTCCCCTGTCCAGCTGAGGCACCCCCTTTCCCAACCTCCTAAGTCCTTGTGACCACAACTGTCCCTGCTGGTTGGAACCCGAGGGGAGTGGGAAGGCAAGGGCAGGAAGGCAGGGCTTCGCTGCAGCTGGTTTCCCCCGCCCTCTGTCCTGTGTCACAGGAAGGCCTCGGTGCACCAGTGAGGTCACCTGCCGGGGCTGCCAGGCAGTGGGGAACTGAGCTGGGTGATGGGGGAGCTCTGGGGACCACAACGTCCGCAGTCCCCTCCCAGGGCCCCGAGGGAGATGTTGCCGTCTGTCCTGCTTTCTCTCAGGGTCTCACTCGGTACTCAGGGCCTCCCTCTCCCTCCTCTTCTCCACTTTTCGCTCTGGTCTTTCCCTCCATCTTTTCTCATGTTCTGCCTGGCTCCACGTCTCTGGTCTTTGTTTTCTGTGTCTCCACCTCTGTGCTTCTCTTCCCATATCTTGGCGACTCTCTTCCCCAGCCTTCTCTTCTTCCTCTGTTCCTGTCTCTCTCCCCTGCCTGCCTGTGTGTCCGCTGTTCCTCTGCCACCCCTCCTGTCTCCATCGCCTTCTGGGTGTGTCTTCCCTTTCCTGTGGGAGCCTCCCAAGCTGGCTCAGCCCTGGCCCGCGTGCGGGTCCTGGTGGCTGCACGCCCTCTGCTGGCGCAGGGGACGTTTAGCTGGCAGTCAGCAGCTGGTCAGCCCGGCTTCTGCCTCCTTATCCTGTGCGGGCCTGAGACACCCTATCTGGAAAGGCTCCTGCGGCCAGTGGCCAGGGCTGGGCCTCGGGAAAAGTTGCAGACTGTCCTGGGGGACACTGGGGAACCTCCAAGAAAGGTGCCCCACTTCTTCCATCAGAATGCGCACCCCTAAGGGCAGGAGCAGTGGCCCGACACCGCCCCCACCAAGCTGGCTCTGCATCTCCCCACGAGCTCCACACAGTGACAGTTCTTGCTATGTTAGGCATCGCCCCGGGTCCTACGTGTGGCTCCTGAGCACCTGAGCTGGAGCCAGTGGCACCCAGGACACAGTGTCAAATATGCACTAGATCTTGATGACTTCATTTGAAAGGAAAGTCTCAGTACATTTCAATACTGCTAATAGCAGAAAGGATACAGTTTGGGTATACAAGGTGAAAAATCTTATTACCTTTCATTTTGCCCTTTTTTTTCCTTTTAAAATAATTAAAAATGGGGCAGAGGATTGAGCTCAGGGGCACAAGCGCGTGCCTGGCAAGAGTGAGGTCATGAGTTTGATCCCCAACACCCCCTCAAAAAAAGAAACTAAAAATGACACATGTGACTCATGTGACCTTTCTGTGGGACAGCACTCTAAGGTGCTGGGGGTAAACCAGCCTCAGCCTTGTGGAGCTCACGTTCTGGGGGAAACAGAGACTGAACAGGCCACAAACATGTCAGTGCTGCAAAGCGAAGTGACCCAGGGAAGGGAGAGAGCATGACAGGCCCGCGGGTTTACTGAAGTAACAGGTTCCGGGGCGGGGGGTGAGGGGAAGGGTGCTCCAGGTGGGTGGCGTGGCCTCCCCAGAGCAGATGACTGGCAGGGACAGATGGGTGGGCACAGAATAGGTACCCAGTCCAGCACGACCCTGCCACTCAGCCTGCACAGCCACCTGAACCACCTCTGTGGAGTCCCTAGGTCCCTCTACTTCTGGGGTCACGAGGGGCCCAGCTACTTACCTTCTGCAGCCGGTCCACCAGCCCCGCTCTGTGGCAGGTCCATGGGCCACGATTGCCTCTGCGGCTGCCAGCGAGGCTACCAGCTTCTCCCCAAGCCCGGGAGCGGCGGGAAAGGGACTGGCAGGCCAGAGAGGGCCTGGAAGGACAAGCGAGGCAGGGCTTTCTCAGTCCAGCCACCCTCGGGTGGGGGCCCACCCCTCCTGTGTCCGGGGCCCTCTGGGTTCTCAGAACCTGTTTGCCAACCCTGCTCATACCGGACAGCTGCTCCAGCCTGTTTTACGGTTGGCAAAACAGGACCTCAAGAGTAGGTGGTGGAGATCAAAGGTGAGGATAGTGGGAGGGGGCCATTACTCCCCTAAAGGAATCAGGGTGATTCTCCTTGCTCTCCTGCCTTGTGTCCCCAGCCCTGTCCCTCCTGCCTGACCACCCTGTACCCTCCTTTCCAACACCCCTGCCCAAGGGCTTCCCAGCCTCTAGACCATTCCCATGGGGCTCCAGAGCTGACTTGCCCCCCTTCCGTGGTCTCCTAGCACCAAGGACCCAGTCTGATCAGATCTGGTGACAAAGGCCCAGCATGGCCACCTGGTTCCCCTCCCCGAATCACACTGAATTCTCCAGCAGCTCGTAACTGTACCATTCCTCACATTGGCCCAAATGTCTCCATCTCTGGTGTCTACCTGGGACACTTGGCTTGCCTTCTTGCCTCTGCTTCCTGAAAAATGTTTCTCACCTACACCCAGGACAAACAAGGTATGTCTGGGCTCCCACATGGTCCTGGGAGCTGACATTCTTTTGTTGTTGTGTTTTGTTTGTGTTCTGAGAAAGGGCCTCACTATGTAGTCCAGGCTGGCCTCAAACTAGGGGCAATCCTCCTGCCTCAGCCTCCCAAGCACTAGGATTACAGGTGTGTGTCACCATGCCTACCTCTGCAGCTGGCATTCTTGCTGTTTTAGCTCGGATTTAAACCACTGGCCTCTTGTGCCAGTTTGACCCTGTCTACTCCATTCCCAGCCCTCCAATGGCTCCCCAGTAACCCTGGATACTCATGCTGGAGTGACACACACAGCTCCTTGCCACTTTTGGTCATTTTTCTCTCAGCATCATCCCCCAAACTTGCTGTTCTCGGGACCCAGTTCAGGATGGAACCTGAGTACCCCCATCCCCAGCCCCAGCATAGACCTCTGCTTGTCCATGGCCCTGCTCCAGTCTCAGGCCCCCGGGGGAGACTTTCTGGAGTCCCTGGAGAGGGAAGGACTCCCCTGTGCCCTGACCATGTCCTGCCTCACCTCTGTCATAACCAGGTTGACCATTGCACTTAGTGTCCCAACTCCAGGGCACTTTTCCGCAGAGAAAGGGGCATTCGTAGCAGTTACACCAGCTGTGGTGCCCCTGGGGCTGAGAGGCATCCAGAGAAGGTCAAGGAGGGTGGCCAGGCCTGTCCTCTCCCTTTCCTCACCAAGTGACCCCAACAGCTTGCTCTCTGGTGACAGATGAGAACTGCCAGCTACAGCTTCTCAGTGGCCTTTAGTGGGTCCCAGAAAGGGGGTCTTTGCAGAGAGAACTTTCCAGGTGCCCTGGGTGGGCACAGGGGACAATGGTCAGGGTCCAGGTGTCTGTGGGGGGTCCCTCAAGGGTCCTGACAGGCCTGGAGCTCTGGTAGGCAGGGTTAAAGGACCAGGCAGGCCCCTGTCACTGGACAACTGTAAGGGGACTTTTTTGGGCAGGGGTTGAGACAGGGTCTTGCTACGTAGTCTAGGCTGGCCTGGAACTCATGGCAACTCTCCTGCCTCAGCCTCTTGAAGAGCTGGGATTATAGGACTGCATCACCACACCTGGCTGGGGAGATGGACACACAGCCTGGCAGGAGCTGGTCCTAGGTGAAACTTTGGGGAGGGGAGATTTGGGGGTTTCTGAGCCTTCCACAGATTTTCAGGTCTCTAACAGGATGGGGGAGGGGGGTCTCTAAGGATCCCGGGGAAACTCTAACAGACTCTGAGAAGTGTGCCAGAATTTCAGGAAGATTCTGAGAGAATTTCAGGGGTCACCTGACATATTTCCTAGTGGGTTCCTTGGCATTTCTGGAGGAATTTGGCCAAAGATTCCATAAGGCCCTAGTTTTGGCCAGTCTCTCCCACAACTGGGGGAGCTTGGTCACGATTCAGATGGGGCTCTCTGACACGGGTGTTCTGGGAAACTGCCATGGGCAGGGTTTACCTGGGGTCGTGTCCCACACTTGGGACACAGCTGAAGGGCACGAGCGAGGAACGGCAGTTTCGCGCTGACAGGAAATGGCACGTGACCCTTTCCCTTCAAAAGAGCCCGGCACACACGCACGCAGCGGCGCAGAGCGCATGTGTCACTAAGCCCCGCCCCACCCGGGCTCCTCCCATCGCGCAGGCGCACACTGAGGGTAGCGGGCTCACCTCTCTAGTCAGTTACTTATGGCACTGCACTGGCGCATGCGTACGGCTGTCCAGGAGGCACACTCAGCCCTTTGGAGCAGGCACGCGTGCTAGTGGAGTGGTGGAGCGTTGTGGGGTATGTGGTTGGTGGCACAGAGAGGCCATTTAGGCTGTTGCGCTGTGATCTTCTTCTTCTTCTTCTTCTTCTTCTTTTTTTTTTTTAAGAATAAAACCAAACAAAACAGAATAAAGCCAATCAAAACAAAACAGTGAAAACGATACAAGATTCAAATAAGATAATAGGAAATCAACAATGGCTGCCATATCTTGTTATCTTCAAAATAGCTGCGCCTGGCATCAGATATCATAAAATCAAACCAAACTAAACAGAATAAGACCAACCAAAACAAAACAACGAAAACAATGTGCTGCGATCTTCTGTTCAGCGTTAAACTTTGGTGAAATAGGGCGGAGCAAGGGGAAGTACTGAGGGATCCTCTATCCACCCTCCCCTTATTGGCCTCCAAGTTGTGTCCTCGTGGTCCCCTGTTCCGTGCCAGGCCTTCCGGCACTGCGACAATGATGTCCAGCCTTGTGGTCTTGCCTCACCAACCCGGTCTGCTCCAGTGCTGTTTTGTTTTGAGACAGGGTCTCACTATGTAGTTCAGGCTGGTTTTAAACTTGCCATGTAGCCAAGGCTGGCGCCGAACTTTCAGTAATCATCCTGCCTCAGCCTCCCAAGTGCTGGATTACAGGTGTGTGCCACCATGCCTAGCGCACTGTTGTATTAATAGCTCCTCGAAAGCTTTCTCCCAAATCTTTTTGTTCATTCATTTGTGGAGAGAGTAGGGAAAACACCACTTAACTTTTATGGTTAGAGGAAACAGGTTGCATCCAAAATTGACTCCACCTCCAAGGATATTTGGTGTCAGGGTCTGTAGTGTGCACTCCTGTAATCCTAGCACCCTGGGAGGCTGAGGCAGGAGGATCACAAGTTCGAGCACAGCTTGGTCAATTTAAAGACTTAGTGGCATTCTTTTAGAGGAAAAAAAAAGGTGGTGTCTTTGGAATAGTGATTTATCTTCCCCAAGCCTCAGTATTCCTCCCCAAAATACTGGCTTCTTAGGTTGCTGTGAGGACTTGAGATGCTAATCCCAGGTGTCTAGAAGTTAATTGGTAGTTATTGGTTTGGGTGATAGATGTTGGCTTGTTTAACTCCTGGAAAGGAACCTGTTCAGCAGGTGGCATGTTGAGTGGTTAAAA
>RJWM01014564.1:0-50200 GCA_004363535.1 Dasyprocta punctata | reverse complement strand
TTGGAACATGTAGGCTGATGGTACCCTGTTGGAGGCACACAGGCTTAAGCTGAGGAAGTGAATTTTGAGATTCGTGCTCATGTTTCAATTAGTCAACCCTTGTAAATGGAAGAACAGCAATAAAAAGATAGCCACATGAAACTCATAGAAGAGCAGTATGGTATTAATAAAGTAAGAACATACATACAGAATAGTAAATCTGTATTTCGTGACTCCTAGTGTACTGAAGATCTGTGTTCCAGCTGCTGATTATTGCCTCTGATCACACAGGATGGACCAAGAGACAAACGCCATTGTTAAATTTCCATCATTACAAACCTCTCTCTCTCTGACTAAAGCGACTTCCAGGGGACTAAAAAACCCATGCCTTTTTGCCCCTTTTAGTGCTATCTTTTTCCACTTTTGAAAACCAGGCATTAATGACTAGAACACTCAAAAGCAACCATCTATGGGGGAAACTGGTGGTCACCATGCATGCCAAGGGAAAAGTATAGGTTCAGAAAAGATCTGAGAAGACCTGCAGTTGACGCCTGAGGTTTCTACAGGCTTCTGATGGAAGCAGTCAATAGAAATCAAAACAGAACAAAGCAAGCAAATTGCTAAAAAGCAAGCACTGGCAAAAGAAGGTAACCTGATTTTCAGTTGCCACAATGTTTGATTTTTATATTCAATTCTCAAATAAACAAAAAATCAAAAAGCATGCAAAGAAACAGGAAAGGATGATTCATCCTCAGGAAAAAATAAACAAACACTAACTGTCCTCAAGAAAGATCTGATAGCCAGGCATTGTGGCACACACTTTTAATCCCAGCACTCCGGAGGCTTAAGCAGGAGGATCGTTGTGAGTTTGAAAGCAGCCTGGGCTACAAAGCGAGTTCAAGGCCATCCTGAACTGCATAGTGAGACCCTGTGTTAAAAAATAGGGCCAAGGATTTAGCACAGTGGCCTAAGTGCCTGCCTGGCAGGTACAATGTTGAGAATTCAATCCCCAGTAAAAAAAAAAAAAAAAAAAAAAAAAGACTTGATGATGAATGTACTGAAGAAAGTTGTTTTAAAACTATCTCCAGAATGCTCAGGGAACTAAAGAAAGGTGGTATAGCAAGGAAACAGAATATGAGGAAAATGAAAAGTCAATGAAATATTTTTTAAACAGAAACTCAAAACAAATTCTGTAGCTGAAAAGCATAAATAAAATAAAAAATTCACTACAGAGATTCAAAGGCAGAATTGAGCAGGCAGATGAAAAAATCAGAAGATAAGATAAAGGAAGCATCAAGTCTGAAGGAGAGAAAATGGTGAAGAACGTGAAACAGAGCCCAGGGGGCCTGCGGAACACCGCCAAGTAGACTAACTTCCACATTGGAAGAGTCCCAGAAAGAGAGGAAAAGGAGAAAAAGAGAAAATATTTGAACAAACTACAGCCCACACTACCCAAATTTGATGACAGACATGAATGTAAACAGGGAATGGAAAATAAAAAGGATTGCAGCATTACATATGCAATATGTACATGTACTGACTCCTCATAAAGAATATATTCATTGTGCGTTATAAACAACACTAATTTTTAGCAAAAGAAGCTTAATGGACTCCAGGTAGAACAAAGAATTTTGAAAGAAAAAAAAGAGAGAAATGATTCATCACATTCAAGTGATCTATAAAATTGCTAGCAGATTTTTCATCAGGAAAAATGTAGACGAGAAGCAGTGGACTAAGAGCTACAAGAAAATCAACCAACCAACAAACCAACAAAACCTGTTAACCAAGAATCCTGTATCCAGCAAAACTGATCTTCAAAGTGTGCGGAAGAACTAAAAATATTCCCGGATAATCAAAACTGAGGGACTTTGTTACCTGCTCTGTAAGAAATCCTCAGGGAGACCTGCCCGGTGAAATGAAAGAACACTGGACAGTGACATGAATGGGTATGAAAAATCAAACTCTCAATGAAGGGAATAATAACAGAGAGTATTATTGTAACTTTGGTTTGCAGGTCTATACTTTGTTTTCTACATAATTTAAGAGGCTAATGAAATAAAAATATATGAGTTTATATTTGGGGTCGCAATGTAAAAAGTTGTAAATGGATGCCATGAACAACTGGAAAGGGTGGGAATGAATCACAAAGAAGCAGGGTTTTTGTATCCTGTGAAAGGATCATTTTATAAATTCAAATAAGTGTGTCATAACTTCAGGATAGGCCCAATGAAAACTACAAAGAAAACAGATACAGGAATCCACATGAATGAAGATGATAAAGGAATTTAAATGGTTCACTATAAAAATATGTGTGCACACACACACACAAGGTAAAATTGCAGGAAATTAGGGACAAATACATATAGAAAAAAATAGAGCCAGGCATGGTGGCACACGCCTTTAATCCCAGCACTCAGGAAGCTGAGGCAGGAGGATCATTGTAAGTTTGAGACCAGCCTCAGCTACAAAGTGAGTTCAAGGCCAGCCTGAACTGCATAGTGAGATCCTATCTCAAAAAAAAAAAAAAAAAAAAAAAAAAAAAAAAAAAAAAAAAAAAAAAAAAAAAAAAAAAAAAAAAAAAAAAAAAAAAAAGAAAAAAAAATAGGGCCGGGGATTTAGCTCAGTGGCCTAAGCACCTGTCTGACAGACACGAGGTTGTAAGTTAGAGCCCAGATACAAAAAAAAAAAAAAAAAAAAAATGGAGATCTTTCCTTATCAGTAATCACTATAAATGTAAATGGATTAAATCTTCCAATTAAAAGATAGATATGGATATAAATAGATTTTTAAATGCTCAAAATACATACTGCCTATAAGAGACTATTCAGTCATTTATTGGTTTTCTTGGAGATGGGGGTCTCATCATGTAGTTCAGGCTGACCTTAAACCCACAATATAGCCTAGGCTAGCCTCACAGTCACCACATTCCTACTGCTTCAGCCTCATGAGTGGTAGGATTACAGACATGTGCACCTGGCATGAAACTCAATTTAGATCCAAAGACACAAATAAAATGAAAGGAAAAAGATATTCCATGTAAATAGTAACCAAAAATGAACAGATGTGGCCATATTCATGTATGACAGACTTCAGATTAAAACGTTTCACAAAAGACAAAGAACAATAACATTAATAATAGATTCAATACAGCAAGATTATATATAGTAACTGTAAACAAGTATGCAGTTAATAACAAAGCATCCAAATATATGTAGCAACTAAAAAGGGAAGGCAATGGACATTGTTAATCTATTACCATGATTTGAATCCTATATTATTTTCATTGTTCTGTTTAGTTTGGTTTTATTCTGTTTCAGTTTGTCTAATTTTACTATATTTGATGGTATGGACAGCTATTTCAAAGATAACAAAATACATTATGGTAGCCATTATTGATTTCCTATTACCTTGTTTTGAAGCCCTGTTTTGCTTTCATTGTTTTGTTTTGAGTGATTTTATTCTATTTTGATTTGCTTGATTATATTACTTCTGATGATATAGGCATAGAAGATGCCTATATCATACTTAGAAGATAACAAGAGGCATTATGGTAACCACTGTTGTTTTACTATTATTTTGAAGTCCTGTATTACTTCCATTGTTTTGTTTTTCTTGGTTTTATTCTGTACTATTTTGTTTGATTTTATTATGCCTGATGGTATGAGCAGTTATTTTGAAGATAACAAGAGGTGTTATGGTAGCCATTATTGATTTCCTTTTATCTTTTTTTGAAATCATGTACCATGTTCATTGTTTTGTTTTGATTGACTCTATTCTGTTTTATTTTGTTTGGTTTTATTCTCTTCAAAACAAAAAAAATTTAAATATAAGTAGCAAAAATTAACATATTAATCAGAGACTTTCATACCTCATCTTTATTAATAGATAAAGCAGCCAGACAGAAGACAATTAAGAAATTAAGAACTAAATAACACAATAAACCAACTGTATATAACAAGCACTACCCAAAAACAACAGAATACACATTTTTCACAAGATAGGCCATAGAGTAGGCCACGAATTAATTCTAAATAGAGTTTAAAAGGTATATGTCACAAAACAAGGTATATATCACAGTGGGATGAAGTTAGAATTTAATAATGGAAGAAAACCGGAAAATTCACAACTTTGTGGAAATTAACTTTTAAGCAACTAGTAGATCAATGAAGAAATCACTAGGAGATTAGAAAATGTTTAAAAATAGATGAAAAACAGAACTATGGGCCAAAAGAAATGCAGTGCTATGGAGGATATGTGTAGCCATAAACACATTAAAAAAGAAAGAGCTCAAATCAACAGCCAACCCTAATACTTAAGGAGCTAGAAAAGAAGAGCAAACTAAACCCAAAAGCTAGAAGAAGGGAGGAAATAAACATGAAAGAAATGGAGAATACAAAAGTACTACAAAAAACCAATGAAATCAAAAGTTGCTTGTTTGAAAAAAATCAACCAAATTACAAGCCTTTAGTTAGGTTGACAAAAAAGGAACTGAAAACTGAAGTGACTAAAATGAGAAGTGAAAATGGGGAAATTATTATCAATACTATGGAAATAAAAAGACCTGTCACAGAGTACAAAATCTTACACCAACAAACTGGACAACCTCAATCAAATGAGCAAAATCATAGAAACACAAAACCTACTTTTACAAAATCATGAAGAACTACAAAACCTGAACAAACATGTACAGTGATTAGTAAGGACTTTGAGTCAGTAATAAAAAAATCTGACAAGGAGAAATCCTAGAGATTATTTCATTAGTGAATTTTCTCAAACATCTAGAACTAATACCAATCTTTTTCAATGTTTTTTCAGAAAATTAAAGAAAAAAATGAGCAATTTCTTACTCATTCTATAAGGCAATAATACTGTACCTTGACACCAAAGCCAAAGATAGTATATGAAAGAAAAATACATGTCAATATTTCTTAAGAATGTTGATGTAAAAACTCAATAAAATACTAAAAAAACTCAATTCAGAAACATGTTAAAAGGATTATACACAATGCTTCAGTGGAATTTGTTCCTGGAATGAGAGGATGTTTTAGCATAAGAAATTTAATGATGGGACATATCACATCAGCAAAATGAAGGAAGAAAACTACACTATGATCTCCACTGATGAAGAAAGAGAATTTGAAAAAAAATTCAACACACTTCCGTGATACAAACCTTACAAAAACTAGGAATCGAAAGAAATACCTCAACAGAATGAAAACATTATATGAAAACCCACAGCAAACATTGTACTAGCAGTGAAATATTGAAAGTTTTTTATCGAAACAGGCAAGGATACCCCTTTTCATCATTTGTATTCAGTGCATCATTGATCTAGCCAGATCAATTAGAAAAAGAAATAAAATAAAGATTGGAAAAGAAGTAAAGTTACCTCTATTCACAGATGACATGATCTTATATGTTGAAAACTATAAATAGTCCACAAAATGTCATTAGAATAAAAAATTCACCAAAGTAGCTGAGCATGAAGACAGACATTTCACAGAAAAGTTGCATTTCTGTACACTAACAATAAACAATCCCTCCCAAAAAAAGAAATTATGAAAACTACTCCATGTGCAATAGCATCAAAAGAATAAAATATTTAGGAGTAACTTAACCAAGAGAAAGGAAGTATATGTAATGAAAACTACAAAACATAAAAAGCCAAAAACATAAGTAGATATTTCAGGTTCATAGATTTGAGGACTTAATAAGTTTAAGACATTAATTCAGAATGATCTACAAATTCAGTGTAGTCCCTATCAAAATCCAACAATGATTTTTTTTTTGCAGGAATAGAAAAATTTGTCCTAAAATTTATATGGAATCTCAAGAGTCCCCAAACAGTCAAACAATTCCTGAAATGAAAGAACAAAGTTGAGGATTCAGACCTCCTGATTTCAAAACTTACTACAAAGCCATAATAATCAAAACTGTGTGAAACTAACATAAAGACAGACACATATACAAGTAAATAGAACAGAGAGTCCAGAAATAAACTCTCATGTATACGGTCAAATGATTTTCAATAAGGGTGCCAAGGTTATTAATGGAAAAAAGGAGGTCTTTTCAACAAATGATGCTGGAATACCTGGATATCCACATTCAAAACTGAAGTTGGACCCTCATCTAACATCACATAAAAACTAACTCAAAATGGATGAAAACCTAGACAGAATACAAAAGTATAAAACTCTCAGAAGAATGTATAGAGCTTCATGACATTGAATTTGGCAATGATTGCTGGAAAACGTACAAAAAAATACAGCTGCAAAATTGAATAAGTTAAAATTAGCATAAATTCAACAGTTTGGGAAGTTTACTGTTGCTCTGATGGAAGACATAGATGTTGCTGGTGTACTTCACTTGACCGTTCAGGACATTCTGTTGAGTAATGAACTAGGGGCTGGAGGTGTAGCTCTGAAGTAGAGCATGGGCTTAGTCTACACAAGCCCCTGGGTTCAATCCTCAGCACCCCACCCCCCAAAAAGAACCACCTATATGTGTGAACTTCTATGGAGTAGTGTCCAGGTGTCAAAGACCAGAAATCTCAGCACTCTGAGAGGTTGAGGCAGGAGAATCACAAGTTCAAGTCCTGCCTGGGCAATTTAACAAGACCCTGTCTCAAAATTAAAAAAAATAAAAATGGGTTGGAGTTATAACTCAGGGCAAAGGCCCTGTGCTCAATCCCTAGAGTCCCACTCTGTCTCAAAAAAAATTTTTTTAAAAAGGAACACAATCATTGTCTTAGTTATTTTCTTATTGCCTAGACACACAATCTGACACCCACAGGTATAAGGAAGAAAGGTTTATTTTGGCTGAGGGTTTGTAAGAGTTTCAGTCCCTCGTCAGCTGGCTCCAAGGCAAGGCAGCATGGCAGAGGAGAATTGCTCATGAGATGACTTGCAGGAAGCAGAAAGAGAGATGAAGGAAGGAGGAAGGAGAGAGGCCCTTCCAAGCCACACCCCCAGTGACCCACTCCTCCAAGCAGGCCTCACCTCAAATGCCACATTTAGCTATAAACACATCAGTGGACTAACCTACTAATGAGTATCATACTCCCATGATCCAATCACCTCCCCAAGCCCCTACTTATAAACATATGAGGCTTTGGGATATAAACCATAACAATAGTTTAAACATGCTGTGTTAGTGTAACTCCTGATAGACAGACTCTGACGAGAATAGATACAAATGAATACATTAAGGAATAAGTTTTAAAGATAAATCTCTATCATGGAATTTGCATAAGTATGTTTTAGAGAGATGAGACATGATCACAAAAATCTTAGGACCCTATAGTAAACTGAATTATCTTAAATCCTCATTCTCCTGCTACAAAAGCACACTTCCATGTCCTTGACTTAGGCTCACGGAAGGCAGAGTGTGGTTGCCACTCTTGACTATGGCCTGAGTGTGTGACTCACCTTGGTCAGCAGAATATGAGAGGCTGTCCCATGAGCAGAGGCCTGAAACGCACTTGCCAGTTTGACGTGGCTCTGCCCATTTCCGTCACTGTCAGAGGAAGAACACTCCCTGGGTGAAGCTGCCTGTTTCCCCGGTCTGTGGGATGAGACCCACAGAACACACCTGCTGCCCAGTGTCCATCTCAATCACCCTTGGCCAAAAGCAGAGATGCCCCTGACCTGGGGCAGGAAATAGGCCACTGAGTTCCTGGGTCCTGCATACAACATGTTTATCTCAAAAGAAAGTCAAACTTAAAGATAATAGTCATCTTCCTTTAAAAAAAAACACTGTGAATTTGCTCACCTTCTGTGTGATAACAAATAAATGTCATTAGAATGTTATGTAGTGGATTTTTTAAAGTAAATATATTTAATTTGTTTCTTCAAGATAATCATAATTTTTAACGATGAGTTAAAAAGTCACTGTTTTCAATCAGGCATGGTGGTGCACACCTATAGTCCCAGAACTCAGCAAACTGAGGCAGGATGATTATTGGGAGTTGGAGACCAGCTTGGGCTACAAAATTAGCTCAAGGACAGCCTGAACTGTATAGCAAGAGCCTGTCTCAAAAAGACAAAAAAAAAAAAAAAATTAAGAAAGGATCACTGTTTTCTAAAATATATTTTTGTTATGCAGAGATCATTTTGAAAACTGTTGTCAAAAACTTTCCACAACTATTGCATGATGCTTCTCCAAAAAATTTATATTTGTTACCTGTAAAAATGTCCATATCTACATATTTGAAAAACTTAGAAACTGAATTTTGAATAGCCTAAAAACCCTCTATTGATCTTTGGATCAGTGTATTTTACTATATACAATTATCACCATAAAAAGATAATTTTTTTCTAAACAAAGGATTTTTGTGATTTAAATTCGTCTGTTAAAAATATAGACAGAACACTTCACAGCAGTTTGCAAGACCAAATGATTGACATCAAAGAAGGTGGAAATTTCCTGTGTGTATTTCAGTAATAACTCTTGCATTACTGAATGATGGGAATGAAAAATGAGCATCATGATTTGGTAAGCAAAGCAAATGATATACGCCTTCAAGTTGGAGCTATATATCTTTGTAAAGTATCTTTTTCAGCTGTGACAAACATAAAATCAAGTATCAAAATAAGCTGAAATTAGAACCAGACCGTTCAAGTGCTATGATACAAAATGTTAAATTGAGATTCTCAAAAGTAGTGAAGTGTATTCCTTCACTTTGCTGCCATTAAAATATTGTCATGGCTTTTGATAATATACAATAATGGAAAAAATAGTAATATTTTGAGTACAAAAGTTTTACGTATCATAAATGATACTATTTAAAATATTTTATATCATTTTACAATATTCATTTTTGCACAATATTTCAATGCATGTGTAATGGTATGTGTAAGCAATGACAAATGGACATACTTGTATGTGGTGTAAACACTCAAAATATTTTATTGATAGAAATGCCTCAACAGGAAAGTTTCAAGACACTCATCTAAAAAGAAGATTCTCCTTTTTCTTGCATCCATGGATTCACATCCTGCCCTCCCTATCCAACAGTTTCAGTCTTCCTTGTGGCTTTCTATTCCAGCACATGCATCTTTATCCTGTCTTGAAATGAAACACACAAGAGCATCCACACTTGATCCTGCAAAGATTTCTGGCTGAGATTCTATGATTTACCATGGAAAGGCACAGAGAAGGTTTAAATGCTTTTTAAAAAATTTTATTACAAAGACATATTACTATTAATCTCCCCATAAACACTTCCCCTCACTTTGAACGCACATCCCGTTACTCTTGCCACTTTCTGAAGGAGCTCTGAATGTTCTCTTTCCTATCCTTAGTTGTGCTGTCTTGGTTGCCGATGTCTTGAATTGATTAAAAATGTTTTCCTTCCATGGGCATTTCGATTTTGAGAAAGAGTCAGCAGTGGAAGAGTGCCACATCTAGTGAATAATATGGGTGAAAGCACACTGTAATATTTTTACAAGCCTGCCTTCCTGTTTGATGACACTCAGCACCAAAATTCATTGTGCTTTTTTTTTAATCACACCTCATAAAGACATTCATGGCAGAGGACTTCCAGGAGTGCGAGAACAATAGGATAAGTGTGTCCAGTGTAAAGGGAAGTATTTGAGGGGGATTAGCGGCAATGTAAAAATTTTTAGAATTTAGACATTCACTGTATATTTAGATTACCCCTTGTATTTTTTCCTTTTTGTTACCAAACTTCAGGAACACATGCTCATCAATGGTCCCTGTGTTGCTTAAGTAATTGCACCTTTATTGTTTTTCGTCCTCACCATTATTCCCAACACATATGCATAGGCAGACCCTGTTCTTGAGATCCTGCAGCATACTTCACGCTACTCCAGTGCTTTTTGTTTTTGCAGTACGAGGGACAGAACCTGGACCTTCATACATGCTAAGCAAGTACTCTACCACTGAGCTACATCTCCACACCTCTTTTTTTTTTTTTAATTTTAAAGAGAAAAAAGAAAGAACAGATAAATCAAGAAGCAAACAAACAACGACAAAAGCAAAAGGACAACAGCAACAACAAAACAACAACAGCTATATAGGTTTTCAAAACAAGATGACAGGAATTTACCAATGGCTGTGATACTGCACATGGTTGTCTTCAAAATAGTTGCTCAGGTTATCAGACACAGAAATAAAGCAAAAGAGAAAAATGGAACAAAACATTGAATTTCAAAAACAAGATAGGAAGAAATCCACCACAGTTGTCACAATGCACATGGCCATCCTCCAAGTAGATGCCCAGACCACCAGCCCCAGGCCTGCAAAGTCAACCAAACCATAAAAGCATCACGCTATTCCTTTCACCTCAGTTGCTATCATCTCATCCTGAGTCCTCCAAATTGGCCAGCTGCTTACTGTGGGGGTGGGGTGGGAGATAATACATGCTCTCTGGTTTCCCAACTGGCCCACCAGCTGGCTCGCGGGAAGGTGTGGCTTGTCTTCTTGCTGAGTCTCTTCCCCATCCACAAGGCAGAGCCTGGTTCACGACAAGGCCTTCCACACCTCTTAATGACAAATCTAAATGTTTTTGCTTGGTCCCTGACCTCCTTGTTCATCAGCAAATTAATCGCCCTCTCATATCACTTTAAAATATGTATATTCAGACAACCTCTCCTTCCCACTCTGCGTTACTGCAGGAAGTCCAGCTTCTCATCAGTTACGGCTGAGGATTACCAGGTGGAGGACACTGCCAATGCTCTTGAACTGATTGTACCAGGCTGATCTTTTAGGTACCTCGTAGCCTGCCAACGCTTCTGCTGAAGTGTGGACACACCCCTTTCCTCATTCTCCACGACCCTGAAAACACACGCTTATTGTAAGAAATTATTAATGAGACAAGAAAAACTAAATATATTAGTTATAAATCAGAGACGGGAAATCCTGAGGTTCTCTGGCTTTGTCATTCCGTGGCAGGCAATGGGAGAGATGAGACTGGGTGTGAGGAGGCACCTTCTACCAGTTCTCTACCTCCTTAGCCCTAGACCAACCACCTTGCCTTACAGGGCCCACCCCTTTATCAGATTAAAGATGCTCTCTTGTATTTGCTCTTTCCCAAGGTCCACTACCCCATCTCTAACCTTGCACAGAGAAAGCTAAACTTCCAAAAGTCTCGTACAATCTCTGCCCCCAAGGAAGACAAAGCTTTTACCTTCTGTAAAGCAATTTAGTTTGCTGCTTCTCAGCCCTGGCTACACATTCGAGTCACCTGGGAGCCTTTAAAAGCCTCTAGTGATTGAACTGCACCTTGTGGAGACTGTGATGCACATGCTTAGAACTGGTGCCAGGATGCGGTTATACATTAAAAGCTCCCATGTGGTTTCATTTGCAACCAGAGTAAAGAAGTTCCTGCTTCCTTACTTTCTGTTTTAGCATCTCAGTACCTGTATGAGGTTTTGTTTTCTTTTGCATAGCTAAAGACCTAATCATTCCAGTCTCCCACCAGAAATGAATCACAATTATGACCTTTAACAAAACAACAAACAGAAGTTTGAAATTATTCATTTCCTTAAAGGCTGCAAATACCTGGAATCTAATCTATAGACTGGGCTCAAGGCCAACCGTTTGAATTGGTATGTGGTGTTGTTGTTGTTGGCTGCTGCTGTTTAAATTCAGGGAGCTTGATCAGTCTCTCTGTTAGCTGAATGGGATTGTGACAGCGGGTTGAGTTTTGTCTCTGTTTTTCAGAACAAATCTAGGCAGAAGTGGCTTTGAAAATTCTTATTCTTTCCTGGTGCACTGCAGTAAACACTCCTGTTTACTATTTGCACGGAAACTCTTGTAACCCAGGTCCAGTGGTGCCCAAAAAACCAAATCTCCCTCATCTCTTGTTCATCACTCTTTTTTCCTCATGATTGATTTATGTGTTTTTTCAAGGCTCTGTAATTGGCTGTCAGCTTTGCTTTTTCTCCATACTTCCTCAAACAAGTGATTTTTAATAATATATTTAGCAACTACTTCCATTCTTTATTGTAGGTATTCTGCTCAGTGCTGGGGCTACAATGGAAAGTTTCAATCAATATGGCTTCTGCCTCATAGTGATATAGGGGAATGAAACTCCCACCCTACTAGATGTCTGGTACGAGTTTGTGTTCTCTAAAATCAAAGAATGAATTTCAGGAACAACAGAGGTTAAGAGTAGAATATATTTATTAAGAGAAAGAAAGCTTCTGTCTGAGAAAGAGACAGAAGGGGTCCTGAATGTGTTGCCAAGGACTCCGCTTTTGCTAGGGATTTTATAGAGCAAATCCCTAAGGTGAGGCATGCCCAAGGTGAGGAAAAATGGGAACTTACAAGGTGAGTATGAGGTGGGACAGAACTATGGCCAACCAACAAGATTGAGTATAATTCCTCAGGTAAAATTGATTAAATCAAGGACAAATGGGGATGTGAGCATGTTTAAAGAGCAGTGACTCTTCCTGTAGGCAGTTGGGGTGATGACTCCTGGCTTACTCAAGGTGATAGAGAACTAGTTAGACTATCAACTCCTGATGCCTATCCTTAGGTATATATGGGTACATTTGATTTATCTTTTGTCCTGAGGTCTGGCTCACAGAGGGGGTGTCTGTCTCCCCCACTGTTGCAAGGTATCTCATCTTCTGCGCTGGCCCAGCCCTATCTGACTGCCTATAGTATTTCTACCTAACTCAGCTGCCTATAATAATAGGATTTATCCTGCAGTGAGAGGAAATTAACTTGTTCATAAAAGATAAAAGTACAAATACAAGTTGCCCTGAGGGAAGGGACAGATTTTTTTTGGAAAGGATGTGTCTAATTTGGAGAGCTGAGGAAGAAAACTCTGATAATTGAGCTGGTCCTCAAGGATGAATGGTGAAGTTAGCATGTGCAGTGACTCTGGGCCTTCTCACTCAGTTTGGGAACTTCCTGCAGAGACATTAGGTCTCAAATTTTCACTGCACCCAACTGCTATAGTTTAGATCTTGAATGTCCCCATATATTAAAGGCTTATCCCCAGCATAGCAGCATTAGAAAATGATGGACATTTTAGAAATTTGGGGCCTATGGGAGGACTTAGGACATGGAGGTGAATGCCTTTGGAAGGAATTTTTGACATGGAAGTCTTCTCTTTTGGTTGAAGTAAGCATCTTATTTCAAGAGCCCTATCGTGCTCTTCCCACCATGAATTATTTACTACCTTGCCACAGGCTCAAAAGATACAGGGCCAACTGACCATGGACTGAAATCTCGAATCTGTAAGCCAAAATAAACCTTTTTAAACTGATTAATTCAGGTGTTTTGGCAATCGAGGTGGGTTAAAATTGTACATCTTTCAAGTGCTGACTTGGTTCAATCCCCTTATTCACAAACAGACTTTGGGGTGCTGTGACATGTTTTTAAATTTCATCTTGTAATTTGTAATTCATAGAGAATAGTACGTAAATGACAACTTACCTGATTTTTCATTATTCTTCGTGGACACATAGCAGATTTATTTTGAAATGCAATTAAGTTTTTAAAACTCTTACAATATTAACCTATCATATTCTATCCTATGTGGAGAACACCATTACTTTAGAGAAAAAAATGTAGGAAACACATTTGCTGTAGCCCAAATGTTTTGTGTCCCAACCAATTCCATATCTTGAGACCAAATTCCTAGTGTGATGGTGCTGGAGGGCGAGGCCTTGGGAAGTAATTAGGCCATGATGGTGGCGCTCTCAGGACTGGGATTGATGACTTATAAAAGATGACCCAGAGATCTCTTCCCCTTCTGCCACAAGAAATCTGTCTGTCAGCCAGGAAACAAGCAAACCCTAAATCTGCCAACACCTTGATCTTGAAGTCTCCAGAACAATAAGAAACAAATTTCTGTTGTTTATAAGCACATTGTTTATGGTATTATTGTTATAGTATCTCAGAATGGACTACATTGTGGTTTAGATCTAAAACATCCCTCAAAAGACTCACATTCAGAGGGTGCCGTGTGGTCTGAAGGAGCAGGTCACTGGGGACATGACTTGGAAGGTGTATTCCTGTCTTCAGCTTCTTCCTTTGCTCTCTGCTTCCTGGCTGCCACGGACCAAGCACTTTCCTCTGCCAGGCCTCTATCATGCATTTCTGCCATGGAGCCCTTGACCATGGAGTAAAACTATGAGCCAAAAAAACCCTCTCCCTTTAAGCTGTAGGGTTGGGTGTTTTGTCCCAGTGACGGAAAATTGACTAAGACAACATTGTTAGAGCAGGGAGGTTTGAGAAGCTCAGCCTTTCAACCTTTCAAGCACATTCCCCTCTTCCATTATGAACAAATTGATTTTTATGCTTTCATTTAATTTCCAACCTTTTAAACCATTTTCCTAAAATAAATAAATAAATAAACGAACCATTTTCCTTGTCTCCTTTGAAGGTTGTGTCAAATCTATTCTAAAATAGAGAAAGTGAATTAGGGCCGAAAGCTCTAATTCAAGATGAGAAGTGCTTCCTCTGCCTGTCGGTCCCCTGGAGATACATCTGGTGCCAAGCTGAATGCCAGCCAGCACAGAGGCACACAGGGAGATGGTGAGGAGCTGCACTTGTCCTCTTAGAGTGGTGTGGCTGGGGGTACTTAACTCACTTTTGCGAAACTCACTGTGCTCCTTAGTTCAATGGCAATGAAAATGTTACCTCCTCACAGAATTCCACAGCACCTGTGTCGTGGCAGGACCCAGTGAGCGCCAGCTGCCACCTTTCTGTAACATTAGGGCCAGTGTGGTTGACCTTCAGTGCCATACCCCATCTGTCCCATACATAATGCCTGGATTATCATTCATTTTCCTCCAAATTACCTCATGGGTTACTTTTGACATATTGATTTATTCATTCATTCATTCATTTGTGGTAATGGTGATTGAACTCAAGGCATTTGCACTGAGCTATATTCCCAACCTTTAAAAAAAGAAGAAAAAATGAAAAATCTTTGAGACAAGGTCCCATTAATTGGCCAAACTGGGCTCAAACTTGTAATCCTCCTGCCTTGACCTCCCAGAGTGCTGGTATTACAAGTGGGCACCACCATACCTGGTTCATTTTTATTTTCAAATGGGTAATTTTCTCTTGGGCAAAGGTGAATCTGAATTACATTTTCTTTTCCCCAGTGTGTTAACAGCAAGGCTCAGTGGAGTAATCAACAAGCAATAGAAACAAACTTGAAGATGTTTGTACCCACATAATAAGAACTAAATCATTTTGACCTCAATCTCATAGGATACTAATCAACATGGTTATCCAGGGTGACTTTCAGCCACCTGTCAGTCTACTTGTATCACATCTTCATGATTTCATGAGGGAAATCATTATCAGATTTTTATTAACTCCCAAAGTTCAGTGCTAAGAGCCACTAAAGATAGATGCAAAATGAGAAACACCTGATCTTGCCTACAGCGAGACATTGAGAATACACACATTTGAAAAAGAACTTTACTCAAGCCAGTGGACATTAAAAACAGGTAAGGAGCTTGGCATGGTGGTGCAGCCTATAATCCCAGCACTCTGGGAGGCTGAGGCAGGAGGAAAACAAGTTCAAGCCCACCCTGGCCAACTTAATGAGACTCCGTCTCAAAATTAAAAATAAAAATAGCTGGTTATATAGCTCAGAGTGAAGGCCCTGGGTTCAATCCCCAATTTAAAATAATAAAAAAGCAGAGAAAGAGCTCAGCCAGGGAATTTGAAAGTAGGGTTGCATATTGATTGCCTTTTAGGGGTAGCACTTAAGTTTGGATAGATTTGCTCTCGTATATACACCAAACCAGACCCTGCTCTAGACACTGGTATACATGACCAGACTATGGAAACACCCGTCATGGAGTTTGCAATCTAGTGGAAGGAGACAGACATACATGTATATATACATGCATACATACATAAAATATTCTTTGAGGGAGACAGCATGGGCAAGGAGACACAGCCAGACTCACCCCTGAATGCCTGTCACTACCTTCGGAAGTCTTGCTTCCTCTGGGCAGCCAGTGCCCACCGAAAAAAGTCAGACAAACATACTGCTAAGTGCCTGTCACCACTGGGGGAATTCCAGTATAGCCACATGGGCTGAGAGAAAAAGAAGCCCTGCCAGCATGCACCCCTGGCCGTCAGGGAAGCCTCAGTATAACTGCACAGGTCTGGAGAAGCCCACTCTATGCCTTTCTACCTCCCTGGGAACCTGGATTCAGAAAAACCAAGCGCCTGTCGCATTCTCCTACACTGTAGAGGGTCAGCCAATGTGGAAAGTGCCTGGGACCCCATAACTGGCTTGTTAGGAGGAACCCAGGAGAATGTCAAGATGAAGGAGCAAAAGGCTGTCTCAGACCTCCAACCCACACAGAACAAGTATGGGAGATATAGTCATGGAAGAAAATAGAAGTCACACACCTGAAATCTCTGAAAGGATAACAACTGAAGTAAAGAAACAACTTCATGAGACTGTAAAAGTAATCAGATCAGAAATAATGTCTCAGGTAAAAAAAAAAAATCACAAGCATAATGAAAGAATTGCTGAGCATACCTAAAGAAGACAAAGATAAAGAAGAGGAGCATAGGAAAATGATGGAAACCTTGAAGGAACAATATAAAAAGGAATTACAATGCATGAAATAGATTCAAAAAGATACCCAAGAAATTAAAAAGTCAGTCAAAAGCTAGCAAAACTGCTCAAAAGAAACTGAAGATAGACTTTCAGACCTGAAAGACAGGATCACAGCTAGTAATCATGAAAGGAAGGGTCGCTTAAAAATAACAAGGAACCAAGAAATAACAATTCAATGGCTGCAAGACGACACAAAGAAAAATAATTTAAGTTGATAGGTATCGGCGAAAAAGCAGGGGTCAACACAAATGAAATAAAAAAGACTATTTACAGAAGTAATAGAATAGTAATGCAGAAAATTTCCCAAACATGGGAAAAGGATCTGGTATACAGATCAGCGAGGCATGTACAACTCCAGATAGCTGTAACCAAAACAAATCTACACCCAGACATATAATAATCAAGATCCCAGAAATTCAGCACAAGTACAGATTATTAAAAGCTGTTAGAGAAAAGAAACAGATCACCTACAGAGGAAAACCGAATCAGAATCACAGCAGATTTGTCAACACAAACCATCAAATTAAGAAGAATTTGGAGTGAAGTGTTTCAAATCCTGAAAGAAAATAACTTCCAACCCAGACTGATGTACCTTGCAAAACTACCTTTCAAAATTGATGGAAAAATAAGATACTTCCATGATAAAGGAAAACTGAAGGAATTCATGACCACCAAACCAACCCTACAGAAAGTGCTGAAGGATATTCTAGAGAGAGATAAAGATGACCATGGTTCCAGGAACAGCAGCAGAGGAAGATCGCCAAACAGGATAGGCAACTGAATGAAGAGGAAAATGGAGGGCCAAGAGCAGGAGGATAACATGGCAGAGACAAACCAATGTATGCCAGTTGTAACCATTAATGTGGACGGCCTCAACTCACCAATAAAAAGAAACACAGGTAGAGTGGATCAAGAAACAAGATCCATCAATATACTGTATACAAGAGACACATTTAACTCGAAAGGAAATTTATAGATTGAACATCAAAGGCAAGAAAACAATAGTTCCACATGACAGGAGACCAGAAAAAATCAGGGATAACTTGCCCATTGACAGCAGAATGGATTAGAAAAATATGGCATTCTCATACAATAAAAAGCTACCCAGCTATAAAGTAGGATAATCTCGAGGCTCTTGCAAGTAAATGGATGCAACTGGAGATTACACTCCTGGGTGAAATGGTTTGGATGCATAGGGGTAAACACCAAATTATCTCCCTAGCATAAAAAACTGAAGAAAGTGGGATCCAAAAAGCATAATAGATATTATGAAAGTGACAGGGGAAGAAACCTCTATAAAGGTAAAGTGGTAACCACTTTTAATTTCCTATTAGCTTGTTTTAAATTCTTGAATCATTTTTATAATTCTGTTAGGTTTGGTTTTCTTCTGTCTTGTTTTGTTAGATTTTACTGTGTCTGATGGTATGAGCAACTATTTTTAAGAAAATAGGATGTATTATGGTAACTATTGTTGATTTCCTATCTTGTTTTGAAGTCCTATAATGCTTTCATTCTTTTGTTTTAATTAGTTTTATTCTATTTTGGTTTTATGTAATTTCATTATGTGTAATAGTGTGGACAGCAATTTTAAAGATAACAAGAGACATTATAGTAGCCTTTATTGATTTCTCATTGTCTTGTTTTTAAGTCCTGTAATGATTTTATTCTTTTGTTTGGATTGGTTTTGTTCTGTATTATTTTGTTTGATTTCATTATGTCTGATGGTATGGATAACTATTTTGAAGAAAACAAGAGACATTATGGTAGCCATTGTTGGTTTACTGTTGCCCTGTTTTGAGGTCCTATATGACTTGCATTCTGTTCTGATTTGCTTTATTCTGTTTTGTTTTATTCTCTTTAAAATAAAAAATTAAAATTTTTTTAAAATATCCCTTGAGGTGTCCATTGATCATTGTGAAGAAAATAAGCCAGGGGGTAGAGTTGCCAAGGATAAGAGTGGGAAGTGGGGGATCATTTTATTATAGAAATAATATCAAGAAATCCCTTTTCATGAAAGGATATTTAGCTGAGATCTGAATGTAGTGAGCTATCGGCCATGCTTATATTTGTAAGAACACTTCTTAGGCAGAGGGAAGCACCAGTGCAATGGCCCTGAGGCAAGAGTGAATTGATACATTTAAGGAACACTGAGAGACCTGAGTTTGGTTCGACTCTTCAAGCAGGACCCCATCCCAGTCAAGCAAGTAAGGTGCTTGCCTCAGGCACAAAATATAAGGGGTTCTCAATAAAAATCAGGAATCCGACATAGTGTTTTAATGAAATATTTTAAAATTAAAATTAATGCAAAATAAATGATGTTGAATAAAATATCAAAAATGCAGGTCAGACTGGGGACACAGCTCAGTGGCACAGCACCTGCCTGGCAAGTGTGGGGTTGTAAGTTCAATTCCCACTACAAAATAAAATGTAGAACAAGATGAGCTGCTGGTGGATTGCTTCCTGACCCTGGGATAGGAACAGTGGGTGCCACAGTTGGGTTCCAGCTGTACTTTTCAACAGCTGACCCTTCAGGCTAGACACAGAGTCATTTTCTTCATTACATTTTCCAACTTGCCTCAAAATACAAGGGGCTACTTTGATAAGCGAATAGAGGCTCACATGCTTTGCCTTGGGCAGGGTACTGTGTTCCAGAGGGAGCTGAACTTGAACAGGGAGAAGCAGGAGCAGGAGCAAGTGTGCCTGGGGCATTCAAACCTCAGGAGTGGTTGGAATCAGGTGAAGGCAAATTGTGAGAGCAAAAAGCAGAGGGGACAGGAGCTCTGTGGTGGGTAAACCTTAGGGAGGAACAGACGATCCCACCCTGCAGCCTGTTCTTCCTCAGCCCTCATCACATTACTGTGAGCAACCTCAAAAAGATCCCCAGAATGCTCTGAACTGGGCAGACAGGGGGATTAGAAGACTGAGAAGCTGTGGCCAGAAGAGGGAACCTATGAAAGAGAGACATAGAACACAGGAACAAGAAGGGAATTGGGGGAGAGAGGGGAAAGGTAAGAAGGAGGGAAAAGAGGGGAAGAAAGGTTGAAGGAAGCAGAGGGGAATGTAAAAAAGAAAGAAAGAAAGAAAGAAAGAAAGAAAGAAAGAAAGAAAGAAAGAAAGAAAGAAAGAAGAATCAAGGTATATCGTGCACAGGTACAAATTCTCTATGATGAATGTCATCATTATATATGCCTAAAATGTACCTATACATTCAATTAATTAAGAAAAGAAGGGAGAGGGCTGAGGAGTTTGGCTCAGCAGCTTAAGTGCCTGCCCTGGCAAGCGCAAGGTTGTGAGTTCAATCCCCAGTGCCACAAAAAAAAAAAAAAAAAAAAAAAAAAAAAAAAAAAAAAAAAAAAAAAAAAAAAAAAAAAGAAAAGAAAAGTAAAGAAGGGAGTATGAAGCACTTCCTTCATTTCTTGCAATGCCTTAGTCTGTTTTCTACTGCTAGAATAGAAAACCTACGACTTAGTAAACACAGAGATTCAATTGACTAACAGTGCTGAAAGCTGGGAAGTCCAAGAACATGGTGGGAATCTTGGAAGAGCAAGTGAGCATGGGTGAGACGGAGAGGAAATCCAAGGACTCATCTTTTCATCGGGACCCCGTGACTGAGGTCAGGACTCACTCCTGCAACAATAGCCTGAATTTGTGCATGAAGACAGATTCCTCAAACCTAATCCCCTCTTCCAGGTACCAGTTAAATTTCAACATGAGTTTTGGACAGGACGTTCAAACCATAGCTCAGAGACACCATTTTTTATTCTATAAGATTGAGATATGAACAAAGTTTAATAAATGTATAATGGATTGGATGGTGGAGTCACAAAATATGTCCCTGCCTTAAGCCCTGGAATTTGTGAATGTGACCTTTGACAGGTTTTTCCCTATGTGCGGGCTCCCTTTGGCACTGGACAGCGCCTCCCTGCATTCTTCTGGTGAACCCACAAGTCAAACCTCCTGCTTTTTGCGCATGTGCAAAGGTTTCACCAATCAGCTGTCAGTACGTTATTTTGACCGCCCCTTTAGCTCTGCTCCTGTCAAATTCCAAATATAAGCCCACAGTTTTTTCCCAAAGCTTCCAGAGGGTATCTGCGTCTCTTCAGCAGCCCTCCTGTGCCCTCAACAAAGGCCTTTTTCCTTTCCTTCTGTTCTCTCTCTCTCTCTCTTTTCTCTCTCTCCCGTCACAGAAGACCAAACAGCCTTATTTAGAAAAAGGCATTTTGCCAGTATAAATAAGTTAATGATCTTGAGGTAGAATCATCCTGAATTACCCCAGCAGGGCCTAAGTCCCAGGACAAGTGTTCTACTTGGAGTGAGGCAAAAGGTGATAAACACACAGAAGAGGCTAAGGTCCCGTGAGGGAGCAGAGATAGGAGCAAAGTATCCAGAAGCCAAGGAAGCCAACTGATGATGGCAGCCATGGGGCTGGAAGAGGTCGGGAAGGACTTTCCCTTAGATCCAGTGTGCAGGGCTGTAGCTCTGGGACTGAGTGAATCCACAAAATAACTTCCATTATGTAGGTGCAAGGCCAGTCACTTATGCACTGTTTGTAGCAATCTGAATACATTAAGCTTTATGTTAAATAAGCTTAACCCCAGGGGCTCCAATAAAAACATAACTCCATTTCTTTTCTCCCATTGTGGGCCTAGCTGTTTTCTGCCCCTAGGTGAAATTGCAAACTACTCTCATATTTCCCTCAGATATTTAAGATAATAAAAAGGCCTTTGGTAACTTTAATTATAAGATTGGTTCTGTTTACTAACTGAAATATGTAGCCGAGGGTAATATTAAAATTGTTAATTTTAAAGCCAGGCAAAGTAACTCACACCTGTAATCCCAGGACCTGGAAGGTTAAGGATCACAAGCCTAACCTGGATAATTCAGTGAACTCCTATCTCAAAATGTAGAAAGAAAAAAAAAATTAAGGTCTAGGAATGTAGCTTAGTATGAATGCCCTGAGTTCAGTCCCCAGTACTACACATACACACACACACACACACACACATACACACACACACACGCACACATGCACACAAAGTAATTTTCTTCCTTTCACTCTGCCTTGGAAGGAGGGGCATGGTTAGCTGCTACTTCTTTTCTTTTCTTTCTTTTCTTTTCTTTTCCTTTCTTTTCTTTTCTTTTCTTTTCTTCTCTAGTTCCCACCTCCCAGGCCCACAGAGTCTGAATCTGAATTCTCCAGGTTGGGGACGGATTGGGGCAGGAGTAGGGTGCAGTAAGGGGCAGAAAAGCCTTAGCCATTTGTCTTAAAATCTGGTAATGGCAGGTATTGGAGTGTACCAGGCCTGTTTATCCTGACTGAATTTACACACAGCATGTTCACTTGTCCTTGTACTAAGTCACATTGACTTAACAGTGAAGGTTTTTTTCCTCATGTCACAGACAACATACAGTAGTGCCTGAGGGGTGGAGGGAGGCAGATTCTGCACAGCACTCGCTTCGAGCCCCACTTTCTCCAGCCGGTGGCTTCTCCACTCTCTAGGACCCTGCCCTGCTCTGCCATTGGTGAGGAAAGAGAAGTATGGAGAAGCAGCCTGCGGCCAGTGAGAGTATGGTATCTGCCATGTGACTTCTCTCCTCATTCCCTTCAGTCACACGGTCACATTTACTGGCAAGGGCAGCTGGGAAATGTGCTCCAAGTGCTCAGGAGTCGGGATGCACTGCGTTGTCTCTATTGGATGGAGATTCCCAAAGCTGATTCACTTGTGATTGCAGTTTCCTTAATGTGTTGAATTTCATATTGTCACCCCAGCTATTTACAATCTCTCTCAACCTTTGTTAGGGTTTCCTTACCTTCCCAGAGGGATGTTTGGGTGGTGTGGTGGACTAACTAATGGTCAACTTGTAGCACTCAGATGAATTGAGTTAGTGTGGTGCTGGGTATGAAAGGCCCACCTGAGGATTGTGGCCAACAGCATAAAAGAACTGGAGGGGGACAATGGTGTGCTGTTGATTCTCCTGGAGAAGCTGGTTACACTGGTTTTCCTAATATAAACTCAGGTGTTCTTATCACCCGAAGAGCTCAGGTCCCCACTGTCACTGAGGATGACTGTGGTTCTCTTTGGGGCAGCTCTGGTCCTTACCTTGAGCTTTTCTTCTTGGCTCCAGTGCAGATCCCTCAGCCTGCTGGCACAGATCCTTTACCCCTCTGGTGCAGACTTTCCAACTTCCACCAGTGACCTTTGGGCCTTCTCAGTGCAGATCCTTGACACAGACTTGCATGAGACACTGTCATGGGCTCTGGGACTTCAAGTGGACTTGTGCAGGACATTGCCATGAGATCCAGGTCCTCAGCTGGAGTTTTTGGGTCTCCAGTGTGTGGACAGATCTCCTGCAATCTTTTGCATTTGACTCTTGAGGTGAATATTATAACCCTATAAATTATGTATCCTGTGTTAAATCTTTTCCTTTGTAAACCCTGACTACAACAGGTAGAGTCCAAGATGACCCCAAATTGAATTATTCCAATGTATCAGTCCCACAGGAAGTATCTGTGCTCCCACCAATATATCATTGTTAGCTCCCAGTGGTGGGACTTTCTGCTCTGTCACCTTAGGCTAGTATCTCAGTCACCTGTTTGTCAGATTTGTCAGGGTGGGTCAAATACCAGTGCCTGGGTTCCTTTCGGTCTAGCAAGCATGGTCCCAACCTCTGTCCTAGGATTTGAGGTGGAAAGAGCCCGTCCTCCCTCCCCTTATAAGAAGAGGGCAGCACACAGCACCTGCAGCTCTCTCTAGAAAAGACGGTCAGCCTTGGTGCCTCGTTGGGATGTCAGAGCAGGCTTCCCAAAATACCCTTTGCAAGTCCTGCACAGATGGTCTAGCTGCACTTCATTTCAGAATGTGGAGGTTCTAAATGAATATTTTTATTTAGGACATTGTTGCCAAGCAAATATTTTTATATCTTTAAAAAGTGTAGTCTATTCTTTTGATCCTAGAGAGAAAAAATTGTATTCTATGCTTGGTCTTAAAACTTTGATTCTCTTTCTAGTTCTCCCATTACTGAGTGACTGTAGACAAACTATGTAACAGGTACGTGCCTGTCTTTCACAGTAAAATGGATTATTATCATGTGCAATTCAGAGTGAATACAAAATTAAGTGTTTTCTGTGAAAGCAGCTACCACTATGCTCAGACTGAATGTCCAATGAGAGAGCTCTGCCTTAGTCGCTATTCAAAAACAGAGTTGCCCAAGTTATTTCCAAACTGTAGGTGAACAGAAGATAAAAATACCAGTTTTAAATTTATGTTTATAATTAACAAGTCACTTTAAAGAGAGGCCCATATAAGAGGATAAGTTTGCTGGAAGGCAAGCTCAAACTTTCCCTTTCAAATCCCCTGTGTGGAGAGCTTTTCTTTTAGAAAAAATATACCACCTATCTAAAGTAAACTAACAGCTTGGTTTTTACTTAATTTTAGACATCTAACCCAGTCCTATGTAAATCATGCCAAAACTTCACCTACAGCTACCTGAGAAAGTCTTCTCTGAATATAAGGTATCCTGGACCAAGTGATCACACGCTCTGAAGCAGGGCAAGGAAAATACATACAGCTTGCAAGAACAGCAGTCAGGTTCCTTGTCTGTGTTTGGATATAAATCAGCCATGACATAATCAGGGAGCCCTGTCAAGTTTGCATACAGAGGACAGCGACATGGGTGGTCCTGGGACATAGCACCAGCTCCTGGCAAATGCAGCTCATGCAGCAAAATCTCTGGCCAAACCTGAAGGTTTATTGTAACCCACTGGGTGGTTCGTTTTCTTTACCAGGCTTCTCCTTTTTCACTGGATAACTGGATGTGTTTGAAAATGGTTAATTAAGCTCAATTAATTTCAGGACTCAAGGATGGTAATTTCAATTGTTTCAGATTGCACTGGATTTGATTAAGAGCCTACCATGTGTTAGAGTTGGTGCCAGGGCCTGGAAGAGTGCTAAAGTAATTCATAAGTAAAACAAAAGAAAAAGGCTTTGGGCCCAACTTCACATTCCTCACTAATAAACACTACCAACACATCTGGAAGTCAGTGAATTTCCTAATTCTGAGCCACAGAATTAGATGCCTCTCCCTGACTGCAGGCATCAGGGGACCACCTTCCTGTCAAAGGGAGAGAGCCCATAACACAGGGCAGAGGGAAGTTGGGGGAGCTGGACTGAGCATATGCATTAATTCTTCTTGCTTTACTAATGGGATCCACCCTCCTCTACCTTCTAGAGTAGAGGAGTGAAAGAGGCAGGGAGACACCAGCTTCCTCAGTGACTGGAGGGAAATAGCAAGGGTGAAGAAGAAACATGGAGCCAACTGTGGTAGACAAAAGAAGGCAAATGTTAAATCTGGGAGAGACACTCCAACCTACACCCTGCCTCCCAGTCCAGCCATGGCAAAGCTTGGTAACAGGTCTCAGCTTCAGACCTTCCAAGTATGCCAGTGCCCATCTCCTAGAGCTGACTCTAAAAATAGTTAAATCTTAAAAGCAGCCCATATGCCCACCAACTGATGAATGGATAAAGAAAATGTGGGATATATATACACAGTGGAGTACTACTCAGTTATAAAGATAAATTTGAGTTATTTGTAAGAAAATGGGTACAACTTGAATCCATAATGCTAAGTGAAATAAATCATTCAAAATAGGTGTAATATAGCATGGTTTTCCTTATATGACAACCCCAATGTATATTAACAATTTGAAGAGCAAAATAAAAGAAAGGTGATAGGAAGCAGGGAGATCGACTCTGTAAAAATCAGAAGGGGATCCAGGGATAGGGGACGATAAGAGGAAGGGAAGGAAAAATAGCAAGAATATAGATGCCATATGTATGTGAACTGATACCCGATAATGACTATATTCAGTATGCTTCACAATCATATGCTAATAAAATTTCTTTAGGAGAAACCACCATGCTGGGTCAGGGAAGATCCAACCAGAAGACAATAAGCCAGCCCTCCTGGAAAGCAGCACAAGTGGTGCAGATTCCAGGAAGAGAAAGATCAGCACCTCCAGAGAACCCACCATGCTGGGCCAAGGAGGATCCAACCAGAAGACAAGCCAGCCCTCCTGGTAAGTGACAAGAGCAGCATGAATTCCAGAAATAGAAAGATCAACCCCTCCTGAGAACCCACCATGCTGAATCAGGGAAGATCCAACCAGAAGACAACTAGCCAGCCTTCCTGGTAAGTGGTGCAATGGGTTCCAGGAAGAGAAAAGTCAGCACATCCCGTGAGCCTACCAGCACACAGGCTGAGAATCAACACCACCACCCTGCCCCCCATAAACAACCTGCTGGTTCCGAGGACCAGCTAAGTTGATAGCAACTAAGGTACATAAAGCAACTAAATGCTTGTATTGTTTAGTTGATTTTGCAGGCCTGAGGCCGGCAGTCTGAGCATCTCTAGGGAGGATGACAGTATGCAATGTAGCAAATATGGGGGATTCTCTTCTATCTTGTCTTTGCGGGCCAATATTGTTCTCACTGTTTTGCTTTATTCTGATTAATTTTTTTTTTGCTTTATTTCATATCCTGTTTTTATTGGTTTTATTCTGTTTTGTTTTTGGTTTGATTTTACTATACCTGATGAAATGGTCAACTATTGTGAAGATAACAAGATATACTATAGTAGCTATTGTTTTCCTACTATCCTGCTCTGAAGTTCTGTACCAATTCTACTGCTTTGTTTTGATTGACAAAAAAATAAAAAATATCCCAGCACTTGGGAGGCTGAGGTAGGCACAGCGTTGGGAATTCGAGGCCAGCTTGGGCTACAAGGTGAGCACAAGGCCGACCTGAGCTACATAGTGCGACCCTGCCTCAAAAAACTAGGGCCAGGAGTTTGGCTCAGTGGCTTAAGCACCTGTCTGGCAGGCACGAAGTTGTGAGTTCAATCCCCAGTGCTGCAAAGATAAATAAATAAATGAATAAAAATAAAAATAAAAGAAAATAAATAAAAATTTTTAAAATGTTTGCCATATGTTATTTTAAATTTTGAACCAAGAACATCATGTAAGGAAGTGGTAGGAGCTGAGTCATAGTATTGATGTTTCTCTAGAATAAAGAACTACATTCTCCAAGGCTAACAGATAAACCACAAATTTCCTTGAGTGGCACTGTTTCCCTGGCTCACCAGAGTGCACACTAGGTGTGGATCCCCTCCCTGGATTCTGTGAGCCAGCTATTATCTCTTAATACAGTCTCCCCTTGCTTAAGCTGGTTTAAGTGGTGCTTCTGCTACTCACAACAAGATACTGAAAAAGCCAGGGGCCATGTGCCTTACCCAAATTTACCTACACACCATGACACAACCAAGACTCGAATTCAGGTGCTATATCCAAGCCTTGATGTGCTTTGTACCATACCCACTGCCCTGAAGATTGAGGCCTGCAGTTGCCCAGTTACTGATCTTGGAAACCCTCTTCTCATTGAGCCCTAACATCACCACACAGGTCTGTGGGTCATGATGATAAGCCCATGGGCCTTGCAATCAGCCATACTGGGTATGGAACACTCAGTAGCTTAAACCTTCCCTCCCCCCCCCACCGCCACCTAAACACACACACACATAGTGCTGATATGCTTCTAAGCACAAGCAGGCTGCCACCAGCTTGCTGTAGAAACACACATGTTAAGTAAGTTTCATTCAGGCAAAAGCTATACTACTGTTAGTTATGAGTCAATTGTTAAGGACCAGGAGAAAGATCAGCACCTCCTGAGAACCTGTCATGCAGGTTCAGGGAAGATCCAACCAGAAGACAACTAGCCAGTCTTCCTGGTAAGTGGCGCAATAGGTTCCAGGAAGAGAAAAATCAGCACCTCCTGTGAGCCTACAAGCACACAGGCTGAGAATCAACACCACCACCCTGCCCCCCATAAACAACCTGCTGGTTCCGAGGACCAGCTAACTTGATAACAACTAAGGTACATAAAGCAACTAAATGCTTGTATTGTTTAGTTGATTTTGCAAGCCTGGGGCCAGCAGTCTGAGCATCTCTAGGGAGGATGACAGTATGCAATGTAGCAAATATGGGGGATTCTCTTCTATCTTGTCTTTGCGGGCCAATATTGTTCTCACTGTTTTGCTTTATTTGGATTAATTGTTTTGCTCTATTTGATATTCTGTTTTGATTGGTTTTATTCTGTTTTGTTTTTGGTTTGATTTTGCTATACCTGATGAAATGGACAACTATTGTGAAGATAACAAGATATACTATAGTAGCTATTGTTTTCCTAGTATCCTGCCCTGAAGTTCTGTACCAATTCTACTGCTTTGTTTTGATTGCCTTTGTTCTGTTTTGTTTCGCTGGATTTTACTAATCTTAAAGTAAAATAAAAAATAAAATAAAATTAAAATAAAAGTTGTTAAGGACCAATAATAAATGTTAAATAGGGTGTTTTTAAACATAAAACAAGGTTGCTTGCTAATCAGTTGATAATTTTGTGACCAGAGGCCTGCAGGAACCCAAACCTGTATTTCCCTTCAGAATAGCAATTCAGTTTTTTGCTAATGCAATGTTCATAGCCATTTTATAAACTACAACTACAATGAATAATGAGAATCAACTCAAGAGCAGTAAAAAAATAACAATGTTTCTTTGTTATTGTGGATGACAGAATAATCTGAACTATCACTATGTACTAAGGCAGGACAGCTGGACTGTGCAGGATCGGCTCCCAGTCCCTGAGTTTCCTGATCGAGAAATGAGCAGCTGCCCCTGGGTAAGAATTGCAGTAACAACTGAGAGAGCAAGTAGAAATGAAGGCCACCAGGACCCTATTTGTTTACTGTACTTTACTTCCCCCTTTCTCAGAGACGATCAATTTGGCAAGCTTTTATTTCAGACTGTTCAAATGTCTGTTGCAGGCATGAGCTCATAACTTGCTTTGATGGAGGTCAGTGCAAGGTATTTTTTTTTCATGGTTGCTGATGTTGTTAATGAGCGATGTTAACATGATTAAAAGGCTGGGAGAATTGGCTCTGGGAGAACAGAGCAACAAAACTGGAATCATTTTCCTCCAGAAAAGAGGAAGAAATGGGATAGCCTCTAGTAAGTGGGGGAGCCTGTCTGTAGACAGGCTTGGGAGGAGCTCCTTTTTCTTTGGTATAGCAAAAATTGTTTCTGAAGTTGAGATTTCTAGAGATATGGATTCCAGGTTGGCTTAAAATGAGTCATAAGCTACTTTTTCCCCCTTTAAAGCAGCTTTCTTATTTCTATTGACAACAAGAACAACATACATTCATGTTCTTAAAAAATTATAAGGTGCAGAATAGTGTAAAGAAAAAAGTTAAGCTTGTCTGTAAGTCCATCACTTAGAGATGACCATCGTTAATAGTTTGATGATTCATAGTCTTCTGAAACGCTTTTCTGTACAGTTCCTCTTATGGAGGAGTCCTCAAGACAAAGGTTCAAATTTCACCTCCGATTTTTGGCATGGGGTTTTAATTCTGTTTTATCCTCTCAGAAAGGAATAAAAGACACTGGCTCTTTTCTCTTAATGAAGGAAAATCCTTGTCACCCACATCTCTCTAAAGTTGTTGTTTAGCTACCTTGTTTTGTTTTTTCTAATCTTCTGATATATAACTATCTCCTTTAGTTAAGGAAGAGTTTATTTCATTCCAGGTAGGAAAAAGGAAGTTTTATGTGGGTTTTCATTGGTCCCCTGTTGCTGGTTGGGACAAAATCCCTTTTCTACTACTAAGGAACAACTTTGCCATGCAAGGGAAGGGAATCTTGCTTCTCACCCCCAAACCAAAGCAAGAACATCACCTCCAACATGTTGAGGAAAATAGTATCCCATCTTCAGGCAGGGACTGAAACAGAGCAGAGAACTAATGAATGCTTGTGTAGCATTTACTAGGTACTGGTGCTGTTCTGAGACATTTGGGCCTTAACTTATTAAAACCCATTAACCAACTGTAGAGGTTGAAAATATCATCTCCATCTTACAGGTGCAGAAATAAAGGCACAGAGTGGTTAAGGGAATTCATTCGCTATCACAAAGCTGGTGAGTGGTAGAACAGAGCTTTGAACCAAGGTAGACTGACTCCAGGGTCACTGTGCACACAATGATTAGTTAAATGGTTCCTCTAATAATACATCTATGATTTGGGTATTGCATGTATAAAATACAAAATTTGGGAAAATCAGGTAGAAAAAGTATAGGTAAGCCTTGTTTAAGTCTTCACATCGCTTATCCAAGCAGGAAAAAATGAGAAGAGCAGGAGACAAGGCAAGGTGGAAAGAATTCAAACAGTGGTATTGAAAGATGACGTGGATGGTCCAGGTGCTGCCACCTGTAAACTATGTAACTTCGGAAATGACTTCCCTTCTCTAAGTTGTGGCTTGCTCATCTGCAGAAGAGTTTAATGATACCTGTCTCAAAGGGCCGCTGACGAGGTGTAATCCTGCACAGGTAACTGCCTTCTTGTTTCCTGCCACCTGGATGACTATGCATATCAAACTGTTTCCTAGCCACCCATATGTAAAACATGAATCACATTTTAGTTTCCTCCCAAAGAATTTATAAGTACAGTAACGTAACCTATCCTGGAAATTGTGCAGGGGTGATAAGGAAGAGCTTTGCCTACCGTCCACCATAAGCATGACTTAACATATCTTTTTTTACCTCTCCTTCTCTGTTAACTTGCCACAGGAGGCGATGGGATTAAGGGGGCAGTTTGAAGTCCAGGTGAACCTCCATCTCTCTCTGTCTCTCCCTTTCTTTGCCCCAGTTCCTCATGTAATCAATCATCAGACTCCTTCTCCTGCCAAAATCTTATACCCTAAGCAACTGTACTACTGTATTATTTGTCACCCTGTATCACTTGTACTGTAAACCAATTCTGAATTCCAAATTCAAATGTCCCGACTTGACACACTATTTAACAAATGCAGGATCCTCCAGTTATTTTATCAGGGCCCACCATGTTGGTTACCTATTTCTGCATTTAAAAATGCCCCCAAACTTATGAGTTCCACATAACAACAAGTATTTATTGTCACTATCACAGTTTTTTTTTTGGGTTCACTGGGTTCAGTCTGGTGGTACTTCTGCTCAGTGGAGGGCCAACTGGAAGCATTACACTCATTAGAAGACTGGAATATTCCATGTGGTTTATTTACATGGCTGGCAGTTGGCATTGACTCTCTTCTGAGAGATGAAGAGGAAAAACCCAGATGTTTTCCTTGAGGCCTCTCCTCTTGCTTGGGCTCCTCATCCCTTGACAACTGGACTCTGAGAACAGACATTCCAAGCACTTTGATTTCTCTATAGTAAAAACTTCCACCATTTCTTTTTGGTTAGATCTAGAACCAGCTTACATTTAAGGAAAAAAAAATGCAAACAATTTGTGCCATTTTTAATCTACTACACCTATTATGGAAGGTAACCTTAATTATGTCCACGTGATTGATTTAAAAAACGCCCAGAGGATTAATAAAGCACATTTCTTGGTATGTGTAGGTGGGTCATGGAGGTGTGACTTGGGTACTATACATGATCCTTGTCTTCTTTCTCTCTGGCACTGTTCCCCTGCTTTGCATCCCACCCACCATGAACTAAGCAGTTTTGTTCCACTGTGCCCTTGTACCGTGATGCACTCTACTTAAGCAATGGACTGAATCTTCCAAACTATGAGCTAAATAAAATTTCTAGAATAATTTCAAGTCAGGGATTGTGATGCTCCTTGACTTGCCTTTGCTGCCCAGAATTGATTTTGCTATTCTAGGTCTCTTCTGGTTCCAAATTAATTTTTGGAACACTTTCTCTAGTTCTGTGAGGTATGCTATGGTTATTCTGATTGAGATTGCATTAAATCTGTATAACAGTTTTAGGAGGATGGCCATTTTCACTATTTGGTTCTTCCTATCCATGAGCAACTGCTATCTTTCCATTTTCTGTTATCTTCTTTAATTTCCTTTTTAAGAGCATTGTAGTTTTAAATGTATAGATCTTTTACTTCTTTTGTTAGATTGATTCCTAAATGTTTCATTTTTGTGGATACTATTATTAAGGTTGTGGTTTCCCTAATTTCTCTTTCTGTGAGTTTGTTGCTTTTGTATAGGAATGCTATTGATTTTTGAGTGTTGACTTATATCCAGCTATGCTACTGAATTTGGTTATTAACTCTAGGAATCTTTTGGTGTAGTTTTCTTTTTTTAGTTGGGTTCTTCTCTGGTTTTGGTCTAAAATAAACATGGTATTGGACAAAAAAAAAAAAAAACCTAAGAATCAGTGGGACAGAATAGAAGATACAGATGCTTAACACACTTAGCCACCTTATCTTTGACAAAGGAGCCAAACATGTTCCTTAGAAGAAAAATAGCCTCTTTAATAAATGGTGCTGGAAAAATTGGCTCTCCACATGCCAAAGACTAAAACTAGACCCATATCCATCACCATGCAGTAAACCAAAGTCAAAATGGACCAAAGATCTAAATATTAAAACAGAAACACTAAATACACCACAAGAGAAAATAGGTAGAAATCTTGAAGACATAGATGTAGGCAGAGACTTCATGAATGAAACCCAGACATCAAGGGAAATACTACAAAGAATTAACAAATGGGATCTCACCTTATTAAAAAGCTTCTGCACAACCAAAGAAATCACCAACAAAGTGAAAAGATAACCCACAGAGCTGGAAAAATCATAGCCAGTTGTCCCTCAGACAAAGGACTTATATCTAGAACATACAAAGAATTGAAAAATAACCCATGCTAAATTTCTACTCAAATTGTTGTTGTCAGACATTATGACACAGCAAAGAGAAAGTTGACTAACACAAAAAATTGGTACTGGAGAAGTGGGGTGGTTGCTGTGACTAAAGCTGACCATGTGGCTAGGAGCTGGAATCAGTCTACAGGGAAGTTTTGGAGAGGTGGTCTAAAGAGGCCTTAAAATGCTATAAATATAGCTCAATGGGTGATTCTGGTAAAGATCAAAAAAACAAAACGCTGATGAAAATACAGACAGCAAAGACCAGATGAGGAGGTTTCAGTTGAGCACAAGGACTTAACTGGCAACTGGACTAAAGGTCTTGTGTGACACGCTTGGGAAGAAAATTAGTCTATGTCTTAGCAATGTCCTGGACTCTTCGGGAGATTAATATAAAGAGGATGGAAAAATTGCTCGGGCAGATGAAATTCCTGAGCCACTCAACAATTTAGGCTGTGGAATAGGCACTGCTGGCTAATTTTAGCTAGATTTCTAGTGAAAAACGGGGTCAAAAAGCAGAGGGAAAATTTTGAAAAAATTGTCTTTAGGTCAAAAAGGATGCATGTGCAAACCTGAGGCCAAAGGGGATGTGGTTGGTGAAGAAATTAACACCATTAAAAAGAAACAAAGTACTTTGTGCAGACACAAGAAGAAAAATACATTGAGGGCATCTCAGAAATCAGCAAGACCCAAGTCCTCACAGGCTCAAGGTAGTAAGAGTGTGAGCTTTTTATTTAAGAAGAGAATCCGTGAGCCCGCTGCTAACATAGGCCCCCTAGGTAATTAGTTCGTAGGATTCATTTAATTGTGCCAGTCATTCAAGCACTCAGAGGTCACTGATACCATGGTCCAAAGAGGCTTAGCTACTACCCAAGCTGGCAGCCAAGCTTGGCATCATCCCCCTGGGTTCAGGAAGGCTTCCAGACAGATTTCAAAGGAGCCCTTGACAGAGCAGTGAGTGAAGCTATGGGAATGCATCCAAAAATGAAGTGAAGACCCCAAGAAGTTGGAGATACCAGGAATCTGTAAGGACAGTTTTAACCCAAGAATGGAGCCTGCCCAAAAGAGCCGCTATGTGGGCTTCAATAAGCAAGACCATAAGGTTAGGGTTGCTCAAGCCCTCTGGTACTCACATCTCACCACCATGTGCCCCCAGTGCTGGATATGTTTGCTTACTGGATTTTAGTCTTATTTTGGTCCAGTTGTTTTCTATCCTCCTATTTTTCCCTTTTGAAATGGGAATATCTACCCTGTGCTGCTTACTGTACCTTGAGATTACAATAACTTGTTTTTTATTTTTACAAAGGTACACAAAGGTCTTGAGTCTCAGAAACTTTGACTGACTTTTTAAAAGCTGCTAGAACTGTTGAAGCCTTGGGAAGAAAATATTTTATTTGTGTATGTACACAGGATAGTTTTATCATCTCAGGCAGAATAATGAACTTGTTTTGGAAATTAAGTATTGCCAAGGGGTATCAGGATGAAATGATTAAGCTTAATTGTGTCGATTTAATTGTGTCAGCTTTAAAAATGGTGAGGGATTAGTACACGATGTTTCTGGGAGCATCTGGGTGGTTCATAGAAGATGGACTTTGACAGCTATATATGGTTCCTAGATCCTTCTTCTCTAGCACTATTCCTCTGCTCTGTTTCCCAGCCAACGTGAACTAAGCAGGTTTACTCCAGCACAACATTTTACCACAATGCTCCTGCCCTGGAGCCAGCTAACTATAGACTGACTCCTCTGTAACTGTAAGCCAAATTAAATCTCTCCTCCTTTAACTTGTGGATGTCAGGTTTTGTGTCTATAGGGATGAGAAAGCTAAGATACCTATCACCTTGAAAAAGTTTATAAAAAGAAATATTTTGGATTATTGATTCAAAGTGCTTGACATACAAATCTCAGAATGAGGTTTCCTGACTTTTTCTGTTTCTTGTCATGAAATGTGAATCTTGGAAGTTTTACAATATTGGGAGTACCAAGTGCTAAAGGGTACTACTGCACAGGAATATACTCTAACTTTCACTGTTGTATCACTGATCTCTTCTTTTGTTAAATCTGAGATCACTAAGTCCAAAACAATGAAGATCATGTTTATCAGATAATCTTCCTCTCCAACAATGGCACTTTGCTCCTCCCTTTGCCCACTCCAGAGTAGGCCAGAGCTGGCAATATACCTGTATCTCTCACCAGCATCACACCTCTCAGCTCATCCCTGCCAAGCCTCTGACTTATTTCTCTTTCTCCTTCACTTCTTTGCAAATTGATTTTATTATCCTCTGAATGCTATAGTATAAATCTGATATGAAATCAAATGGCAATATATTTAATGTTGCCAGTAAAAAGCAATTGTCAGACCCTAGTTAGCCATGAAAGCCCGGTCCAAATAATCTCCAGTAGCTGTAATGAAAAGGAATAAGATAATTTTTTTTAACTTTCCCACATCTGCCTCCACTTAGCAATAATACATTCAGTAATAACCTTGTAAACAGAGCTGAGGGAGCTGGAGGAAAAAAATCTACTTTTTGACCCTAGCCATTCCTCTTTCTAATTAAAAGAATTGCACAAGTCTAGACATAGATTACTTAAATTCCTCTGAAAGACAGAAAGTAATTAGGACAATAAAAATAATTAAATTTTCTAAATATGTAAGAGTAATTCTTAAGATTCAGGAAAAAAAATAAAACCTTCTTCCTTAGGAATGTCAATACTTTTCTGGTGTAGAATAAAGCTGGATTTTAAGCAATTAAAATGGTTTTGCTTTGGGCTTAAATTATATGAACTCTGATAACCATCCAAATACATTTTATTCACTTGACTTTGGCCCTACATATGTGCAGATTTTAAAGGGGGCAAACAACATCATAGGGTGGCCAGTCAAATTGTTCATGGTTTGCTTGACACAAGAGAGATTAGATTTTTAAGTAGTTGAATCTATTGATCTGTTCCTTTGTGATTTCTCCTATTGCTCTTATGCTCAGGAAGTCCTTCTGCATTCTCCAATTGGTTCAGTATCCACTTATATCTTTTAGTCTTTTTAGAGTTTCTTTTAGAACAGGTAACTCTTCAACTCTTCATTTTCTAGAATGTATTTCAAACAATTGTGGTGAGCATTAATTATATTCTTTGACTGACTACCAACTTTGAATTTTGATATATTTTTCATGTGTGTGTGTGTGTAGAAGATATCTGTACCTTATCAGTCTGTACTTTTCTCATGGTGGAAGCCAGAAACTAGATATCCTAGGTGTCTTTGCAAATAGGACACAGTCATGTGACCAAGATTCCATGCTTTGTAAATTCAGTCTGGGGAGGGTGGTGGCACAAACCTCGCATTTCAGTGGCGGTGATGGCCAGGGCTCTGAGGGTCTCCCTTTGCCTGGCTATTACAGTCAGGTCTGTTGGTTCCTGTGTGGGAGAGAGGCAGGAGAATCTCCTCCAGAGCTGGCCTGCTCTGTCATCGGAACTTTGTCCCGGGCTGCACTGCTCTCCAGCCAGATTCCTGCCCTTCTTAGAGACTTCAAGGCTACCACGTCCTTTAACAATTTAATAATTTCCTTTTCCACTTATATGAGCTGGAGAGGTTTCTGTTGTTTGCAACTAAGAACACTGACTAATCAAGTCTGCTGTAAGGTAAGATTAGAATTATTTTTCTCCAAATAGAAAATCAATTGCTCCTATATGAATTGTTTAATAATAATAACCCCCCCCCCAACTAAATTCAAATGCCATCTACTGTCTCAAACACACTGACATGCATTTCCGTGCTCTCAACTGTATTTGAGTGATCAACAATTGGTTAAATTGTCTGAAAAAGGAAGGAAAACAGACAACCACAAACCTTGTTCTGGACTGTCATAGTGAATCTCTGCTTTCTGATTCCACCCACAGATAATTAGGTTCTTGTCTTGTCTGCTATTCATATTGTTTAAGGTAATGTGATTTTTACATTCTGAGTCACCCCTCTAATTTTTTCTTAAACAAAGCCAACTAAGGAGATGTCCAATCCTCTCCATTCTTGAACCAAGCAAACATCCGCCTAGCAATTAGATGAGTCTCTAATGTAGTAGTTTGAAGCTCACAAATAAAAATTTGGGTGGTGAACAGAATTTTTCCATTTCATTGTATACCATGTACAGGTAACATAGACAGTACACCCTCTCTTATCAGAAGTGTGCAAATTAAGCAACAGGAATAGCTATCTAATCCATTACCTCATGACAAAGTGAATAATGATTAAGGTTGGCATCAGGGCTTCTTGCTCCCCACTGCCTCGTTGTCTTTTTTGACCAGATAGTTCCACGTAAACTTCTCCCACACAAATCAAGCTTGGAGAGGTAAACAGTCTTAACCTGGGCATAAGAACTGAGTTCAACTTCAGTTTCTGCCATTCACTGCCCATGTGGCCTTGGTCAGCAGGCTCTGTGTAAAGGACAATAGCCACGTCAGGGTCTTAAGAGGAACGTCAGTTTCCTAGGGGTGCCATAACAAATTACCACAAACCAGAGGGGCTTGAGACAACAAAAATTTATTCTTTCCTGGAGGCTAGCTACCTGGAATCAAGTTCTTGACAGTGCTGGTTTCTGAAATTTCCAAGAACATGTCTGTTCCACACCTCTCTCCTTGCTTCTGGGGGTGATCAACAATTCTTGGCCCTCCTTGCCTCACAGACACATCACTCCAATCTCTGCTCCATCCTCCTGTATGTGTATCTCTGTGTTCTCACTAGTACTTATAAGGACATTAGTTGTTGGATGTAGGGCCTACAGTCAACGCAAAAAGAGCTCATCTCACAATTGTTAGTTACATCTTCAGAGGCTCTACTTTTAGATTAGGTCACACCCTGAGGTGGACATGAATTCTGGAGGTCACTGTTCAATCCATGGCTAGGGACAAGGACATCAAAAACTGGACTCTGGCTGAGGTCAGTGCTTGATTCCTACTCTCTGATCTGCATGCCTTGGAGTTCAACCAAGCTGTGGGTCAGAATCAGAGGATTAAATAAAGAAAGCAGGAAACTCAACTCATCACAGAGGAGTGAGGCAAGAGGCAGAGATCAGGATGTCAATGAAACTAACAGGAAGGGCAAGGATACTTGCAGAAATATGAACTAAGCAATAAACCAAAGGAGATTAGGCAAAGGAAATGATTTGCCATTGTAGCTACCTCCATTGCCCTCTGCTTCTAAGAGAATTAATTCTGGTTCAACTGGATGAGGTCCCAGGCTCTTTGACTCCACAGGAGCGAAGTGGCTCGTTCCCAGGCAGTCCTTAAACTGATGCTGACCAGATTCTCAGCTTCCACCCACAGCAGCTGCAGTCTGGGGTTTGTTTTGCAGGACAGGTATCTGTTGTGCCTGCAAAATCTCTGACTTCAGGACAGCTTCCAGGCCACTCTGTAAGACCTCTCCTTGCCTGCTCCATTCCCAGGCCACTTCTGTACCACTCTCTGATGTTCATGAGAATTCCCTACTAGAAACTCAACTCCTGCTCATTTGCTGAATTAGACCTACTGGCCAGAGTGTTGCTCCACCACTGCCTGGTGGGGCTTGCTCAGAAACTGACAGTGTATTTGTTGCTAACATATATGTGTGTCTGCCTCCAGTTCTTCTCTGGATGACTACCCCACCCCCCATTTTTCATCCTATGCTGGAAAAAGATTAATTTCTGTAACAGAAACTGTCTCAAGTGGACATGGGACTTGGGGTTGGCCAATCAGTTACATTTCCCTGACACTGGTGATGAGTTAAAGGGTGGGCATATCACCTGTCAGAGCCAAATGAAACATAAGTAGGCTTCTGCTGGGACTTTCTGGAAAGAGGCAAGCTGTTTCTGTCTGAGGAAACATAGATCTGGAGCTGCAACCAAGATGAGCTTGAGAAGAGGGCAAACATAGAAGACAGTTCAGGTCAGTGGTGCAGAGAATGCCTTCTAAGGACGTCAGTTGGATAGTCAAAATATTCTAAGACATTTCAACTTCAGGAGGCAACAAATTCCTCTGTTTCTCTATGCTTAAGGTAATTTGAGTTTGTTTTTATTTCTTTAAATTTAGAATTCTCACTAATATATACTCAAAACCTAGTGAATCCTATTCACCCTGATGAATCCTATTTTGTCCTGTGCCACCAGAACCTTACTAATGCCTGCCACCTGAAATCACCAATACCCAGGGTTTACTTTATCTTTTTCTTTTCTCCAGCATTACTTGAAACTATTTGCCTTTGATGGGTAGTCATTATTTTTAGCTACCCAGAATCTGTACATCTCATTCTTGCTATTCAAAGTAATCCCTGTCCCCAACTCCAGGCCATTATGGCTTGAACACCTGACCCAGGTCTTGAGAATCAGTTCTTCTACCCAGAGAAAGACACAAAGATACAGAGACAGTGTTCAGAGAAGAAATGGCAGGTTTGACTCTGGTGGCCATAACAGCAGAATGTTGCTGAGATACAGTCTTGAATATGTTTCTGGGTTGCTGCCACATTTTTCCAAATGATTCTCTAATTCTCTCACCATTTCTACTAGAAATGCATTATTACCATTTTAACAACTACTTTTTCTGCCAGTTTTTTCAGTATACACCTCTGAGGACACACTTTGATGCACACAGCAGTCCAGATGTAGCCCACAAACTCCATAAGTTAGTTGCCTCAAATATTTCACTTGAGTAGTGGATTCTTAGCACCCTGAAGGATGGGCCAGAAGTCTGAAGACCAGCAAAGGGTCAATCCTGTGTTTTAAGTCTGAAGGTCACCTACTGCCAGAATTCCTTCTTACTCACAGGAGGTCAATCTTCTGTTCTATTTGGCTCTTCAACTGACTGGATAGCCTGGCCCACATCATGGACAATAATCTGCATATTTCCATTGATTTAAGTGTTGACTTCACCTAAAAATACCATCACACAAGCATCCAGGACAAGATTTGAGCACTTATCTGGACACCATGGCACAGCCGAGTTGATGCATATAATTAACCATCACACATGGTTTACTTTATTATCAGAGCTGGAAGTGTTGCTATTACTTCTAACTACATCCCATTGCTTGTAAGCCAAGAGATGGTCCCAATCTATCTTCAAGGGTAGCCAAGGAATATAATCTTCCTGTGTCTAGAAATGGAAATTGAATCAGCTAGTCCCTGTCACAGTGGGTTTTCAACATAAAGGTCCTTGATCCCAGAAGAGAACTATCCCAGAAGTATTGAAACCAAGAGAGGGGGGTGCCTAACAGAGTGCCAGAAATCAGAGGGTGACAGGACAGAGGATGAGCTGGGAACTCCAAGCAGAGGGCAGACCAAGATCACATTGACCAATCCAACTACCAGGACTCTCGTTTTAAAAATTTAGTCTAATTAAACTAATATTAAACTTCAACTAGCATCCTATGCAGAATATTATTTTTGGATAACATAGCTATGAAAATTATCAGAATAGAAAATATATGACTGTTTTAGGGTTTGTTTTTCCCAGTTCTTAGTGCATGGTAAGTGCCTTTTAAGAACAAACTTTGACACAAATATGGAAGCCAGGAGGGCAAGAGAACCTTAAAAGGTTTGGGGATGGTTGACGGTATGATAGCTACAAAATCTAAGGCAGTGAGTCTCTAATTGCAAGATTTGCCCAGTGTCTGTTGTTATATAAAAGGAGAGAAATAATGAGGCAAATGGAGCTTAGAACCATTGTTCACAAATCAGATAGGTCACTGTTTCTAAATCTTATGTACTGGGGGGCTCGCCCCGCCGGGCCTGAGCACCTCCAACCAGAAGACAACTAAGAGTGCCTTCCGGGGGCCTGTGTGACTGGCGTGGACCCCAGGAAGAGAAAGAGATGGGCCTCTCGGGAGCCCACCCCACTGGGCCTGAGCACCTCCAACCAGAAGACAACTAAGTCTGCCTTCCAGGGGCCTGCGTGACCGGCATGGGCCCCATGAAAAGAAACATGCACCCGCCTCCCCCGATATGCCTACCAGCGCGCGGGCTAAGAATCAAGAACAAAGCTCTGCACCACCACCACCAACCCCCAACCGTAAAGCAACCTGCTTGTTCGGAGATCTGGCTAAATTGATAGCAACTAAGCTACATAAAACAACTAAATGCTAGTATTGTTTTGTTCATTTTGCAGGCCTGGGGCTGGCAGCGTGAGCATCTCTTTGGAAGATGACAGTACACAATGTAGCAGAGATGGGGGAGTCTCTTCTGTCTTGTCTTCAAGGCCCAACGTTGTTCTCATTGTTTTGCTTTATTCTGATTTATTTTTTTGGCCTTATTTTATACTCTGTTTTTATTGGTTTTATTGTGGGGTTTTTTTTTTGTCCGATTTTACTATACCTGTTGGAATGGCCAACTATTCTGAAAATAACAAGATATATTATAGTAGTTGTTGTTTTCATAGTCTTTCTTTGAAGTTCTGTACTAGTTCTACTGCTTTGTTTTGATTGACTTCATTCTGTTGTGTTTTGTTGGATTTTACTATCTTTAAAATAAAAAAATTTAAAAATAAAAAAAATAAAAATAAATAAATCTTATGCATTATTTTTAAATGGGAATTTTAAAACTTAACTGACAAAAGCAGTATGTAGCACGTGGTAGGTGACCAGTCTTGAAGTTACCTAGGAAATCATCACTTACAGCAAACCAGAAATTTTATTAATGCTCAGTGTGTCTTACTCCATTTAATCATCACAGCATGATTAGGCTGGTACTGTTATTGTTCAGGTTTTCCAGATGAGGAAAATGAGATCAAGGAAGATTTTGTAACTTGCCCAAAGTCACAGAGCTGGTAAATGGTAGAGCTGGAATTTTAATTCAGGCAGGATGTTTCCAAAGCAGTATGATAAGCAGCAATGCTGGTTCACAATCTGGGAGTATACTACTGCTGGAATGGAACAAGGACTTTAGAAATAGAATAAAAGACAGGCTTAGGAAACACAGTAGAGGTGGTACTTCAAATCAGAAGAAAAAGGATGAACTGGTGTTCACTAAAATGTGTTGGAATAATTAGCCACCAATTAAATTCCTACTACAGACCATATAAAGTTTAATAAACTAAAAATACTAAAAACATAATGAGAAATATTTCTCCAATCATGAACTGAAACCAAGAACACCAGAGTACCAGGAAAAACCCATAATTTTAACTCAGTAGAAATACATGGGAATCTACTTGGTAAGCTAAATGAGTTATCACAGTATATACAACAATATAAAAAGTTCCTGCAAAATCAGGAAAGGAAACTCAAACAGTATAATACTAATATGGTAAATTATATGATAGACATACAATCAAATGATTTAATCAAGGCAATACGCTAAGGAAATATTTATGGCTAAGAAATATTAAAAAGCAACAAATTTCTCACAAGAGTAAAAGGAGTGGATTTAAAATAGCAACATGGCCAAGGATATCACTCAGTGGCATGAGTGCCTTCCTGGCAAATGCGAGGTCATGAGTTTGATCCCCGACACCAAAAATAAATAAATAAAATAAAACAACAACATGATCCCATTTACCACTTCTTGCCTGGTAAAAATGTAAAAATCCATCACATCCAGTTTTGGCAAGCATGTTGAGAAACTGGTACTTTCATATACTGTTATGGCAGCACAAACTGATACCACCTTTCTGGAGCATCATTTGGCAATATAAAAAATATGACTTAATGATAGAAAATAGATACAATTTAAGTAGTCATTCATTGGAGAACGGTTAAATAAACCATGATCAAATCAAGCTGAGAAACTACAGTGTAACATTTGGAGAGAATGAGTTGTGTTGATCTGCACAGTGTCTGTCAAATACTCTGATAATTACAGAATAGTATAAGAATAATCCCAGTGAGACTCCCCCAAAGTGAGTGAATATGGAGAATGAACAGACAATATTTTCTTTAGACATATATGCACTGCTTCTTTTTTCCAAAGAATGCTGGAAATGCATCAAAAACTGTTGGAAAAGTTTCCAATACAATTTTTTGATGGTGATTATTTCTGGAGAGCTGGGCTGGGAAGGGTGAGTTCGCGGAGAATAGAGTTATGCTTTGAATTTTACATTATTTGAAGTGTTGGCAGTAAGTTTGTCTTAATTTTGTGCTAACAACATTTATCGAGAGGAAAACAATGCCAGATAAAAAAACAAAAGAGAGAGACAAAACATCTCACTGCCAAGGTCGGGCGCTTACTGGTTCTTCTTTCCTCTTTCTCTGCAAACACAATGGCCGAGCATATTCAGAAGGTGAACGTGCCCCGAGCACCACCCTTGCTGCATTTATTCTAAGATACTCGGGGAATGGAAAGATAATCCTGCAAAGCCATTAGCCATTATTTTTTAGTTCTTTGTGAGAATAAAAGAAGTCCTGGAATACAGAAAAGGCCACTTCTCTACTCTAAATGAAGACAGGGCAGCCTTGAGCATTACAGGCTGGACATTCTTAACTCTTTCTTCACACTGGAAAGCTGTTAGGGAAGACAAATAAGCAAAAACGCAGCTGCTAGGAGAAGCGTGAGGTTCTGGGGTGGCAGGCGTGGGGTGGCCTCATACTGAGGGCCTCTCAGGCTTTTGCCGTCACACTCAGACCCTTTGAAGGGGGCCCTAGGCAGTGCCAGCCTGCGGCCTTGGAGACAGATGTGTGTTGGTCACAGCAATTCTCTAAGCTTTGACAGGGAGTGAGCAGGATTTGGCAGCAGGAACCAAGTTTACCTGGAGGAAATTAGAGGGCCGTGTTTTGGTTTTCTCAACTGAAATTTCCACGCAAAGCTGGATGTGGTAACAGAGGCCTGGAATCCCAGCACCTGGGGAGGTTGAGGCAGGAGGATCACCATGAGTTCGAGGACTACATAGTTAATCCAAGGCCAGTCTGGTATACATAGTGAGATCTGCCTCAAAAAAATCAAAGGAAAAGAAAAAAAGACCAGGCATGGTGGTGCATGCCTGTAATCCCAGCGCTCGGGAGGCTGAAGCAGGAGGATTGTTGCAAGTTCAAAACCAGCCTGGGCTACAAAACGAGCTCAAGGCCAGCCTGAAGTGCATAGCAAGAACCTTTCAAAGGAAAAAAAAAAGAAAAAAGAATAAGAAAAAGGAAAAAGGAAACTTCCAGCCCAGTGATAAAGATGGTGACTTTTTATAAGTTTGGCACCCTTTTGCATCAACTGTATTTTCAGTTACCTTCTTTCTCCTGCAGCCCCTCCTCAAGCGTCAGGTTGCTCTCAAGGGGCCATTGATTGACTTTCAGTGGCCCTCAAGTCTCAGGTGACTCAGATACTCACTTCTGGAACTGTCATTCGGCTCAGCTGTTCAAGGTTGACCAGTGAAAGCTGGGGTTGTACTAGTAAGAAGGAGAACAGGTGCTGCTAGACAACACCTTCATTCCTATCCCACTGGGAAAACCACCAAGAGTAACGGAGTCTCAACTTTCTCATCTGTGTAATGAGTATAAAGTGCACATGCCATGAAGTTACAGAGAAGATTAATGTAATACATATGGAAACACTTGTAATTATAAAGAACTATACAAATATAAGATATTAGTGTCACTCACTATCAACTTCGCATAATAGGAGAAAAGTCAAATAAACAAAATAAAAATAAAGAGATCACTTGGGAAGCTGAGGCAAGAGGATCTGGAGTTTGAGGCCAGCCTGGATGACACAGTGAGACTCTATTAATTAATTAATTCAGAACTAGCTGGATCATTTGCAAGAAAAATAAATATTGCAGTGAAAACAAATTAACCAGGGCCACCAATTTTAAAACGAAGGAATAAAAGGGCAAGACTATGGCAACACAAAAAGATCAGTGGTTGCTAGGGACTGGAGGGAAGAAAGAACAAGTAGGCGGAGCACAGAGGACCTTCAGGGCAATGAGAAAAGTCCATCTGACACTCTAGGGGTGGACACACGTCACTGTACTTGTGCTGAAACCTGTAGGACGAGCACTGCCAAGCGCAAACCCTCACCCGAATGTGGACGTGGGGGCGGATGCTGTTCGTGTCGGTTCATCAGCACTGAGAAACGCACCACTCCAGGCATCGCTGATGCCGGCGGCCGTGCGTGTAGCGTGCTGTGCCCACATCCGTGAGAAATCTCTGTTCCTTCCTCTGTTTTGCCATGAACCTTAAACTGCTTTCAGTATTTTTTGGTGTTGTTTTTGAGCCAGGCATGGTGGCACACACCTGTAACTCCAACAATCAGGAGGCTGAGGCAGAAGGATTGCAGTAAGTTCAAGACCCACTTGGGCTACATAGTGAGTTCAAGGCCAGCCTAAACTACATAGCGAGACCCTGTCTCAAACCTCCACCAAAAAATAAAGAAACTTTTCTTTTTTAAATGAAGGGGTAATTTGGGGGAGCACTGTATTTCTGGCACAGGCATGGGAAATACCTGTTTGTTACTGGGAACCGGGGGTCTCAGCATCACGAGGACAAAGTGGGAGGACTCAGTCTCGGGATCCAAGGATGGGAGCAGCAGGAGCAAACAGCCTCAGGAACCTGGAGTGAGGTCTAAAGACATTAGTGCTACCTACCTCGTAGACAAGAAAAATGCCGGACTACCTTCTCTAAATGTAAATAAAGGCTCTCTGGGCCTGCCTCTGTTCCCTGGCTCCCGGAGTGGCCTAGAGTGGGAACTATACACATTTGGAAAGATAAAGGTGTTAAGGTTTGCTTTATGAAAAGCAAACATTTGCCCAACATTTAACTTGTTACAGCCTCCCTGGGCAGGACCATTAGATACTGTTTGTTTCTCTAGAGGCAACGGGTGGCTCTCACTCCAGCGGGGAAAGGAATCTCATTAGAGGGAGCAGCTTGGGAGAGGCTATTGGTTTAAATCCCACCTCTGCCGCACCTTGACAAGTGCTGCAAGACCTTCTCCGTGTTTCATCTCCCCCAACCCTAGAATGGGATGACACGGATGCTAACTTGCACTGTAAGGATTAAATACAATAACACAGGAAACTCTACCGTGCAAACGACAAATATTAGCTAAAGTCATTATTATCATAACTAATCAAAACCTTATCAATGCCAGATTGCCCATCCACACAGGTGTGAAATCAGGATTTTAATGAGACCACAGTAGTTTTTGCTTGCATGGTCTCCTAAATCCACATGTTTCCTGATACTAACAACAACAAAAAAGACAAAAATTACCATTTACTAAAACTCAAAGGAATCAGAAACATGACTGTCCCAGCTCATTCCTTCACTATTTCCAAATAGAATAGTGACCGGAACATTTTGGGTGCTTGACCAGCTGTGTGTCAAGTGATTTTCCTGGCAATGCTGTATTTAGTCCCTGTCATACCGAAAGACAGATGTTGTCACCATAACTTGGTATGTGACACGTAAGCCAGTAGAACAGGGCCGCCTTAATAGAAGCACAAATCCAAACAGAGGGCATACAAAGCACAAGAAATCTTTATTGTGTCACTGGGAACAGGCAGAGTAGACAAGGGCAGAGAAGAAAGGAAGTGAAGAACCCTCCCCTAAGAGGGCCCTGGCCAGGGAGCTGCCCCCTCCCCTCCACACGCCCTCTCTCAGCCCCTCACATTCTCCATCCTTCTCCCCTCTCCGCTGCCCACAAGATTTCCCCCTGTAGGAGTCCAATATTAATCCTCCAAAGTTAATAACTTTGATGTATACAGCATGCTAAATTAGTTTCAAGCCAAACAACAAATGGATCTCAAATGCTTATGCTCACTGTGTTTGGAGCGCAGGTCCTGCCCAAGTGTTGGAGAATCTTGTGCTCTTACGCCTATCTGTCTGGGCCATACTTGCCCCTGCAGGGTCTCTGCTACTGAAGCAAGCATTTCTCTAGGATGCCACAGAAGCCAGCTTGACCTGTGCCCAGATGTGTTTCTTCACATAAGTCAACACTCCTTATACTGCAACCCTACCCTTGGCCCTATGTCACCAGGCTCCCTGGTCTCATCTGGGTCTTCCTTCCCATTATAGTGCCACACAATCGACCAGACATCTCTCATCTAGGGAGTGCTGGGCTACATTCCCTGTCCTTTTTATAAACTGATAAATTGATCCATTGAAAGATTAATTGATTGCAGTACTGAGAATTAAACACAGAGCCTTCACACCAAGTCACATCCCCAGACCTTTTTTTATGTTTTAGTTTGAGACAGGGTCTCTCTAAATTGCCCAGACTGGGCTTGAACTTGTGATCCTCTTGCCTCAGCCTCCTAAGTAGATGGGATTACAGATGTGCACCATTGCACTTGGCTTAGAAACTCTTGGTCCTGGAGTGCTTAGTGTCTCAGTATCACCTTGGAATCATTTAAAATTTAGTCTCGTAACTTTATTCATTAAAAATGAACTCATTTACAATTCTTACGGTATACAGTATTATAAGACAAAGCCTTTGCAAACAAATGTGACCGCCCTTTCTTGCACTACAGAAGCTGCCTACAGTTTCCTGCAATAAGAGCAATGACCTATTTTAAGCCATAGCCTCAGTGTAGTTATTTTGCCTATAAGACAAAAGTCGCTAATGTCTTCCATGACTGAATGTTCGTGTCCCTATCAAATTAATATGTTGAAGTTTGATCGCTGATATCGTGGGATTAGGAGGTAAGTCCTGTGGAAGGTGATTAGGTTATAGGTTTAGGGTCCGTAGAAATTAGGGCCGAAAGAGTTTAGCCATCCCTTTCCCCATGGAGGGAGCAATGAGAACATGGCACCTGTGAAAGTGGGGCTCACCAGACACCGAATCTGTTGGCATCCTGATCTTGGATTTAGCAGTTTCTATAACCACAAGAAATAAATACTTGTTGTTCATAAGCCACCTAGTTTATCATATTTTATTGCCGTGGTCCAAACAGACAAAAAAATAACCTTACTGTTTGACTTTATTTTTCCAATACTCACTGTGAAATAGTAATAAAGATCGCTTATGCATTCACATAAGCAAATAGATTTTTTTCACCTTTCTCCAAACTTGCTATCTGAATAGTCAGATTACTCACTTACTTTTTCATTTGGATTGCTCCCTAATAAGAATTCTCTGCTTGTCAATAGTTGGAGCCGTGACTGAAGGCATTGCCAACTTCAGAAAGTTCCCATGGGTATGAGTTTTCTGATGTTAAAATCAATGAAAATTTACCAAAGTTAGGTTTCACTTATATTCCCCAGCACGCATCCTTTGATAGGAATAAAAGCCAAACATGGCTCATGGTGTCCCACTTTCCTTGTACTCAGAGGGCATATTCATTGCATGAATTGCCCAGCGTCTACTAAAGTCCTCTCTGCATCCATTGCCCCATGGGTTTTTCCCTCCAGGGCACATTCTGTAATGTTGATATGTGTTTGAGCTCTGCATAAAGGATTTCCTGCAATCCTTACGTCCACAGTGCTTTGCTCCAGTAGAAAATCTCTTGTGTTAGAGCTGAAACCATGGCTGATGATCCTATCTCTCACGCTCACTCCATTCATAGGTTTTGTCTTTGTTATTAATTTTGTGTCTAGTAGGGTATGAGCACTTGCTAAAAGCCTTTCTACACCCACTACATTCATTGGCTTTATGTGCAGTGTGAATTCTGTGATAAAGAGTAAATACTGAGTATTGGCTAAGAGACTTCTTATAGTGCTATTTATATCCGTAGTGCTTTTCTCCAGCATATATTTCTTGATGTTGAGCAAAATGAATCTCACTGAAGCTAAAAACTTCTCCCTTTATTCATTATATGAATGATTTTTAGTTCATTATGAATTCTGAGATGTTAATAGAATGTAGAGCATTGATGAAGGCCATCCTATAACCGTTACTCTAATAAAGTTTCCACACAGAATAAAATTGGTGCTCTTATGAAAAGAATAAAATCCTTTTCATATTTACTACATATCAAGATTTTTCACCTTCTATAGTTAATTATGTGCTTTATTGTTAATATATTTCTTTTGAAACTTTGATCATGGGAGTGATATTTATGTGTTCTCTTCATGGTAATAAGCTGTTGTATAAAAAGAACTAATTTCAAGTAGAAACTAGCCTATATTACTATATTTATATCCATTTGTGGAAGATTTGATATACCTCTACCCACGAATTGATCCTCTCCTCATTTTTTCTTGAGCTAAAATATATCAAGGATATGACATTTAAGTTTTTTCCATTCATAACTTCCAGCATCATTCTTGATAGAAATCAAAACTCCCTAGTTTAGCTCTGTACAACAGAACTGCTTCTCCCTCTACCCCTGACTGGTTCTGTGGAGTGTGTTTCTGTTAGGACACAGAACTTAAAACTCACAATCTCTACAACAAGCAGAACAATGACCCCAAAGATGCCCCTCCCCTCACAGCTGCAAGGTTTGAGCTTGCTATGTTACATACTGAGCAGGAGTTTACAGATGTGGTCAAGGATCTTGAGGTGGGGAAATTATCCTGGATTATCCAGGTGAGCTCCATGTAATTCCGAGGGAAAAAGGGCCGGGGAGTTTGGCTCAGTGGCTTAAGCGCCTGTCTGGCAGGTGCAAGGTTGGGAGTTTGATCCCCGGTGCCACAAAAAAATAAAAGATCTAAAATTTTTTTTTAAAATTGAGAGAAAAGCAAGGAGAAAAAGAGTGAGAGAGGGAGATATGACTGCAGATCAGAATGATGGAGAGACTCCAGCATCTAGAACCTATTGATCAGAATGATGGGCTGTATGAAAGACTCCAGTCTCTAGAACCTGAGAAAGATTAGAAAATAAATTGTCCCCTGGAGCCTGCAGCAAGGAGCACAGCCTTGGGGAACATGTGCTTTTAGCCAGTTTCTAATGTATAGGACTAATGTATAAGATAACACATTCGTATCTTTTAAGCCACTAACTCTATGGTAATTGTTTTAACAGCAATAAAACACAATTACAGCAACAGCAGGTGTTCCCCAGAAAATCACAATGGTGGATAATAAGGAAGGACCCTCTAGCACACCCTCTGTGACAAGAGTGAGAGTGTGTTTGTCTAGTCACCCTTAGAGAGACCCTTCAGGGACGAGTGTTGTTGCTGGTAGCACTCACATCAAGCCTTCCCCAGGCTGGTCCCAGCAAACAACTGAGCAAGTGAGGTCATAAACTCCAAACATCCCTGCCCAACTAGGACTCCTCCAATGGCCTGCTTTGACCTGGGCTCCCCTTCAGCCCAGCCAAGACTTCCTCCGAGATGCATTACAGATGATAGCTCCTCTTAGATCCAATCCTTCCTTCTTTATAGATTTGAAACCTCCTCCCTCTCTTCCTGTTTCCTCTCCCTTTATGCTACCAGCATTTCCTCAGAAAATTCCTGTTCTCCACTTTCCATGTGGTATTTGCTTCTAGGAAGAACCAAAATGATGCATCTTCTAAGGTACAGCTGCCAGATCCCGTGTCTTTATATTTTGCCAGAAAAAGTGCTCTCACTTGCTCCTTTCTACCCTATTACCACTATCCATATCTTCCTTTCCTTAATTCTCTTTACCAGTTCTAATTTTGATGGAGTAACCAATCCAGCCCCAGTAAATGATCAAAGAGGCGAAGAATCCTTGGTGTCATATTGTGTGTGTGCATGGGTATGTGTGTGTAAAACTGCAAATATTCACTATCTTGCGTCTTTCCTTTTTTTCTCTGTCACATAAAGATAAGGGGCTCAAGGCTCCAGAAGGTAACTTGGCCAAGGTCACAAGCTGAGCACATGATGAAATCTCTTTCAAGTGCAGGTTTCACTAATGGTAAAGCCCGTGCTGTTTCAACAAAAGCACACACACATTGCGTGTGTAGGTATATTTGTCGGTACTCTAGTGGGTGTTTAAGATTCAGATGTATCTCTAGCCGGGCGTGGTGGCGCACGCCTTTAATCCCAGCACTCGGGAGGCTGAGGTAGGCGGAGCGTTGTGAGTTCGAGGCCGGCTTGGGCTACAACGCGAGCGCAAGGCCGGCCTGAGCTACACAGTGCGACCCTGCCTC